>JANAVB010028196.1:19756574-19898133 GCA_029216955.1 Iris pallida
AAAAGAAAAAGAAAAAGAACACAGTAAGGGGGCTCGAACCCGAGCCAGAGCGCGCGTAGGGGGGGTTTAGTCGGGTCGGACTGGCCAGGGGGTCAGCCCGAGGTTTTTTAGTTAGGATTTTAGTTAGATTTAATTAGGTTAGGTTTAAACATTATATAAAAAAAAAAATCGATCCTGTGTCCGGACAGTTAGGGACACAGGATTTCTCCGTGTCTGGGTCGATTTCGACACGCACAACACAGTTTTACGTGTCCAGTTCCAAACTCGTGCTCGCCAGGACGGCGAACAACATATGTGGACACGAGCCTCACACGACACCAATTTAACACTGCTACTCACGTGTCCGGTCGTCGAAGGGGATTTCGAGGGTGCTGGCGGGCGGGAGACGTCGGCGAGGCGCGCTAGGGTGGCGCTGCACTCAGCTCGTCGAGCGCGTCGGAGGATGGTGGTTGCGGGCGGTGGCGCCGTCGTGGGGCTGGACGAGCGTTCGCCGGAGTTAGGGTTGCGGCGGGTTTTTAAGTGGGGAAGATGGGGCGGTTGGGTGTTGGGGAGGATTTAGGGTTAGGGTCAGGTCTGGGAGAGGGGGAGTTTATAGGCTCTTTAGGGCGGTCGGGGGGGCTGTGCGCTGGCCGGAAATGGAGGGGGCAGCGTCGGTGGGGTCGTCGGGCAGTCGGGGGGCTGGTCGTCGGGGGTGGGTAAATATGGTTTTGCAATTTGGCCCCATAGTTTAGGAATTTACACAATGGCCCTAACAGTAGCTAAATGCAAAATACAATTTGCATTCCACACTTTAAAACATTTCACTAATTGCATACTGATATAAAAACAAATCTAAAAATTACAGAATGATATTAAACAATTTAGAAAATTGCAAATAATATTTTTGTATTTTAAAACCTTTAAAATTATTTAAAAATTCTAGAAAATTTCTAAAAATCTAAATAATTATTTTAAGGCTAAAATTGACATTAAAAATTAATTACACTAATTAAAATGAAATTTGAAAAACAGGGGCTTATAGGCGACCCGCCCCTCGACCCCCTCTGTAACGCCCCAGAACCAGAATACTGGAGAGCGGGGCGGACATAGCCAACTACGTATATTGAAGTGCAACCCACCTCTTTATACGGTCACGGTTGTCTAGATACATGAGGGTTTAACTACAAGCCATCCGTCTCTTATGGTCATGAACAGCCTATTGTCTCAATCTCAAGCAAGTAATAACAGTTACAAGATGTCAAAGCACCAAATATACAATAGTAAGACGTCCCATACATTACATATTGGATGATCATGAAGCTAGTCATACAAAATGTGAAGACTAGCAAGAGTTTCAGTCATACATGATCAACCCTAGGATTTGTTCATGCTACAGCCCGTAGGCAGACAGTAAGTAATAGGGGTGCAACTCGGGCGGGCTAAACCCGAACCCGATCGGGTAAACCCGTTAATGGGTTGGGTTCGGGTTGAAGATATTCGGGTTCGGGCTTGGGCTCGGGTTAAAATATTTGAACCCGATCAAAAATCGGGTTGGGCTTGGGTTCATGTGTTGGGTAACCCGAAGAACCCGAAACCCGACATCATAAATTTATATATATATTGTTTCATAATACTTAAATAAAATTTAAACTATAATTTTTTTTCACCCGAACTCTTCAATTCCTTGTCCTAAATCTCATTTCAGTTTATTTTGTAATGATTGAGGCTTGATTGCTATTTGATTATGCATTTACTATTACTCTTGTTTAAAATTATTTCAAATATCATATTAGAGTCCGATAAACCCGAGTCCAACCCGATCCTCCGGGCTTGGTCTTGGGCTTCATATGTTGAACCCGAAGTCGGGTCGGGCTTGGGCTTGGGCTAGGCTTATGATCTATCGGGTTGGGCTCGGGTTGACCTCAAACCCGACCCAACCCGCCCGAGTTGCACCCCTAGTAAGTAAAGTACAATCGAGCTAACACATGCTCGTCGGCTAAACGCCTCAAAAGAATATTTTTACAATAGAGTAAGAGCACAAATAAACCCACTCGTTGCCAGGGTTACGCCTGGTGGTCACCATCTGGCTGGAAGGTAGGAAGATCCCTGGAGCTGCTCCGGTATCTGGCCTCGCAAAATCAGCTGGGTCAGATCCTAGAAAGAGCAAGTGCCACAAAGGAGGCTTGTCACGACCCGTCCCAAATTGTTTGGTCGAATCGATCATGCCCAGCCTGCACAGTTGTTGAGACGGTGGCAGTAAGCTGTATTCAGTAGTGAAACATATGCAGATAAAATTCTAACGAATATAAAATCTTTTATTCAATTTAAAATTTTTGAAATACAACAACCATTAATACAGCATTCAATTATTACACTTGCATCCAAAGAAAAAAATACTATTCTAGCTCTTAAGATTCTGGGGTTCCAAGTTCCGCGGGACCAGAGTTAAACATCAGATCCTTGACGACGTAATCACCTAAAAATATTGGTCTCCAGTCAGGAGGAGCAACTACAATTCATGATATCCGACAATTGAAATATAATAGAGTTATGCACTTTTAAACAATTTGAAATAAACAGTTTTTCAGCAGTTAAAACATTTTGATGTGAATAGGCAATGAATATGACCGGCTTGGGTTGTACAGTTGTATCCTATTGATACGATATAGCTTATCCCCGTGTGTATGAGGGGTAAGCTAACACAGTCATACTATTTTGGATGTGGTCATACTCATTACACTACTCCCCCAGTACCCAACAGTCAATCAGTCAATGCTCTCACAGAGAGTTCCGTGTTGCATCGTGGTTTAAACTTGCAATAAACGATTACTAAATATTGGTAAACTAACACAAATTGTACTTGCATTGATTTGACTGGATTTGAAAAGATAACTCCGAGATTCACACTTTTCCCCCGAAACCCTACAATCGAGAAGTCTGCCTTAGATTTTCAGAATTTCTATACTAGATGTGTTAGTTACATCTCTAAATTTGTCCTAGTCAAATTTTTAGGTTATTTACAACTCTACTTTAGAACACTTATCGAGAGTTTCTAACTTACGAAGAAAAATCAATTTAACTTTTTATTGGAAAAACGTATTTTCCATTATTTGGCAAAACTTTGTATTTCATTATATATTTAAAAATAATATTTTTTCCTTTAAATGAGGAAAATGTGAAATTTGTTTAAATAATAACTTGTAGTTTTTTCTAATTTATTTAATTTGAGAAATTAATATTGATTTTCTATAAAATAATTATTTTACTATTTTTACGTGTTTACGTCAACCACAACCAGAAAAGAATAAAACTACACTAGGTTATTACAAAACCACAGAAAGTAAATAAAAGCTGGGCTTATGCCCTTACAGTCCATTTTACATGAATTTAAATAAGAAGAAAAATTTGTTATCTCTAAAATTATCCTACAAATTAATCACAAAATAAAACTAGTAATTAAATTAATTAATTTCGACTCTCAGACTTTGGTCCAATAGTCATAAAATAGCTAATGCCTCAACGTCCGAAACTCCCGGTTTCGTTTGCATTTCGCTAGGGCCCACGGACCGGTATGGTCGTCGCCCAAAATCCATTTTAATAAATATTTCCGAAAACCGATTTGAAATTTATTTAAAAATTTTATAAAAATTTGGGCAGCATTTCCTCTATATTCGGGACAACCCAAAACTGGGAAAATGTGCCGAAACACCCATAATAAAAGTCCCAAACCAGGGAACACGAGAAATTAACTTCCAAACCATTTTACACAAAATTTAAATTTACAGAATAATTTCCGAAGCTTATCGGAAACCCAAAATTATAATCGGAAATTCCCGAAATGAAATCGGAAACCACAGCACCCAAAAAACCAGAAAACACATTTTGGAAAATTTGAAATAAACACAGAACATCACAGAAACGTCTCCAAAAATCTGAAGTCACTACGTCGCTCTAAAACCGAATTCCCGGGAGGGAATCGGGGACCAATTCTCATCATCGACTACGAATTGGGAACGGGACACGAAATTATACCTTGGGTTGCTCGCTAGAGCTCTCAGATGCTATAAAAGAAAAAAAAATCCGCGGACAGTGGACCGGCTCGGGACAGCGCCTCGCTGGGGTACGGCTGCGCTGGACTGCGGATCCGGGCACGGAAAAGTACGGCAGCAGGTAGAAAAACCCGCGGACAGCGCTGTACAGCGCTGTTCGGATCAGCGGGAAGCTTGCGGGAACCGGGACAGAGGGGAACGGCTAGGGCACAGCCGGGACAGCGCCGGAGAAGGGGCGGCGTCCAGAAGAGGGGCCAGGGACCCGCAGGGTGGCGCCGGAGCTCGGGGGTCCGGCGGAAGGCCGCTGGTCGGCCGGGCGCGCGGCCGGAGGGGATCGTCGCCGGGACCAAGGGCACGGGGCACGGGTCCGGCAGAGGAGGCCGGGGCGGCGCTCGGCAGGGGTGCTCGGTGCTTTGGTCGCCAGCGATCGGCCGGCCGCGGGGACAGCGGCGGAGGCCACTCGGTCGGAATCGGCACCGAAGTCGGGGCCGATGGTGAGGGGCGCGGCGGCGGAGAGAGTCGCCGCTCGGGAAGCTCGGGGCCGGTCTTGGGCGGAGCTCAGGCTCGGCTAGGGCTGGATTGGAGGTTAGGGATTTGGGGAAAGTGAGGGGGAAAGATGGTGAGTGTGTGAGGTGGTGAAGGAGAGAAGGGTTTAAATAGGAGGAGAGATTGGGGGTTTCGGGAGGGAAGAGACCTGGTCGGCAGTTTCACACGGGGAGGGTGGAGTCGGCGCCAGGCGACCGCTCGGGAAGCTCGGCCAAGAGCTCAGGGAATAAATGAAAAAAATGAAAATAGAGAGAGAGAGGGTAATGAAGAGGAGTTTTTAGGAAAGTTTTAGTAACAAAATTTTGTTTTTTTAAAGAAAAGTTGTTTCGTAAATAATTCTTTATCATAAATTCAATAAAATTTGTAACTCCAAAAGTATAACTCCTAAAATATTTAAAAAGAAGATATGAACTTGGGGTTGGGTTCGGGTTGGCCAGACAATCAAAAGTCCAGGAATTATATATATATATATATATATTTTTTAAATAATAATAATTTTCTAAAAATACTATTTCCTAAATTAATAATTAGCTAATTAAATATTCAATTAATTAATTAAAAAAATGAAGGGTTCTAGACGTGTTCGGGACTCGGAACGAGTTTGGTCTGGGTCAGCCAAAACAAAAATCCATGATGATTTATTTTGAAAGTAATAATTTTATTTAGCTATATAATAATCTGCAAAATATTAATTTAGCAAACACGTAATTTAAAAATTAAAAAAATAACAAAACTGAATTTACGGGTTTCACAACCTTCCCTCCTTAAGAAATTTCGTCCTCGAAATTTAAAGGTAGGGTCAGGGTACAATCATGCAATCATGCCTGAAATCAGTTTGGACATCTTCCTCAACAATCTTATGCCCAAGTAGGTTAACAATCCCAAAACTCATCTAATGCTATATATTCATCAATTTTTATCCATTATTTAATTTATATTTTTCCTCCTTAGAAATAATGTTTTCTCCATGATTACTAAATTCCCGATTCCATTCCTAAATTGCCAATTACCTTAAAATTTTGTCTTCTATATTTCAATCTTGAACACATCTTATATTCATGCAATATTATTTCTCCCAGCTTACTAATGTATTCAATTTAATTCTATGATTTGATACTCCTAGTCTTTAATACTTCAATGTCAAGCCTTGGTGCCCAATAAAATCCTACACCACGTTTCAATATTCTGATTTGTCACGATCCATAAAATTTTATCATTTCTTTCTCACAGATGATCACTCTTGTGATTTTAGACTAACATGTATCCTGATTTCAATTCTTTATATATTGATCCCGAACTATTATAAAATTTTATTTATCATGATTAAGCTTAAATCCTTCATCTTGATTTTACTGTATCATTTAATTAAATATTTTCTATAAAAATCTTATTAAAAACTTCCCACCTTGTATTATTTACAACTTTTCTATCTATGATTTCTGATTTGTAATCCTTAATTAGTTACATCTTAACTCCATAGTTTCTTGTTTCGATTGTCCCTTTCCTGATTCATCATGCATCTTCCTATAGTGCATCTCCATACTTATCATTTAACTACCTCTAATCCACACTGTCCATTTGCTTAACATTCACATCATTAATTTATCCCTACCTAGGTTTAAGTTCAATCACTAGTGTTTCATATTTATCTCATAATTCATGTACTCCATAAGTTCCTTCAATAGATCGTTCCAATTTAATTTATCAGACATAATCAGATTCGAGGCATGATTGCTAATATAAAGATAAAATAAACATGTTTAGAATCTTCTAGATAGAGTTTAGAATATTTTGTTGTGATCAAAATCATGAGTAAACATCGAGGTATAATTTAAATAATCATAACGAGTTTAAAGTTTTAAAATGAGATCAAATAAAATAGAAAGGCCATAAAATACGACATCAATTTATTTGAGAAACAAAAGATAATGTAATTTCCGAAATGAGGGACAATTTTCAATTCAAACTAGTATGAGGTATAGGAGTTTGTGACTCAGAAAGAATCAACAAGTTGTACGATTTTAAGATGGTGAGGGTGATTTAAAATAACCATGACAAGAATATAATCCGATAAAATATTTCTGGAAGTGGGAGTAAGTGCTAGGATACAAATCCTCAGAATGATTAAAGATAACCATGATATGAATATAGCCTTATTAATATTCGAAAACCACTATTTTCAAGTCACTTTGTTTCAAATTCATGCCTCGCCAGTGTGCACCTGACTGCAATAAATTTTTGACTCCATAACTTGAATAATTTAATTTACCGAGTAGTCTTCCAACTTTATCCATTTCATGGCTAAGCAAACATAGAACAAAGTCTCAATAATATTTAGAATCCTAACGATTACCTGTCATTATTTCAACTTAGAGTTTATGTCTCGCCAGTGCACAACTAGCTGCAGTAAACTTGCAGTTTTCCATAATTCAGATAAATGACTATCACGTAAATGTGCGGAGTCATGTTAGGTTGCTAAATATTTCCTCAGCTTTGTCCATGTGAATTTTAAAGAAATTTCAAAAATTCAAACGAGTTTAAAGTTCTAAACAGGATAGAAAATGTAGATGACTGTTCTTCTGAGATTAAAGGATTTATCAAAATATGTGTTTGAGATTCAAGAGACTGGGACTAAAATCAAGGAGAGTATCTGTTCTCCGATTTTCTTTTCCAAAGATGAAACGATCAACCTTGATTTGAATAATTGAGTCAAACACTAGATAAGATAGAAGCATCACAGATTCGGATTAAGTAAGAAAAACCAATAAAAATATTCCTGACAAATCACTCAGGGAATACAAAAATTATTTTGAGAAGAATAATTCCATAATTAAGGAAAGTTGAAAATTTGAGAGAAGGTAAGTCTCATTGATTCAAGGAATCAATTTGAAATTGTCTAGTAACGCCAAGAAATTAAATAGCTTTGGGACAGCTAAAAATCTTCTTGACTTAAGAAAATTCAATAATAGAATGGATTCAAAATGTGATCAATTTTTCTGACCGTTCCTACTTCATGGTATTCAATCATAGAAGCTTTTTAGGCCTTGATTTGATCAAAGAATTACATAGAGAGAGTAGGGTGGAGGAAGTCAACATATGAGAATATTCTCGGTCTTTGGAAAACATAGGAGATAACAATATTGAAATTGAAAATAAATCCTTTAAGAGAATCATGAACTAAACTAATTCTTCTGGTAATAATTAACCTTGAGGTTTAAATGATCCCAGAAGAAATTTGATTCAGGATTGATTCCGAAAAAGTTAGTCAATTGGAAAGGAGATCAAGGCAAACGGTTGGATAATGGTTGTAGATATATATATGGGTAGATAAAATTTATCAGGGTTGCTAAGAGAATTCGAAATTCTACATAGCGAACGAATCAAGATTTCAATTAAAGGTAAGAAATAATGAAGAATTCGAAATTTAGGTTTGATAAAGAAGAAGAAGACCAAAGAATTCAATCTTATTCCAAAAAAATGAATCCTAAGGTATACTAGAACCTGAAAATTATGGTAGGAAAATAATCTCGAAAGTCATGGGACACTCAAAGGTACAATCAGCCTAATCTAGATAAGGTTTAGGTACAAACACAAACAAGGTATCCTACGAATCTATAAGCAGGCAAATTTTTAAGTAAATAATTTTTGGCACTATAATGTAACATGGTGTATATCATCTAAGTGTTCTAGTTGTTTCTAAAGTCTGTTTTCCTAAAGTCTCAACTATCCCTAGGTCAAGTTACAGAACTGTGCGATGGTCTAGACTAAGTTGACTAGACCAATTTACAGATCTGACCTGCATGGGACACCACTAAAATATGTCACGATCCGGTCCCAAATTGTTGGGTCGAATCGGATCATGCCCAGCCTGCACCGTTGTTGAGACGGCAGTAAGCTGTATTCAATAGTGAAACATATGCAGATAAAATTCTAACGAATATAAAATCTTTTATTCAATTTAAAAATTTTGAAATACAACAACCATTAATACAACATTCAATTATTACACTTGTATCCAAAAGAAAATAAATACTATTCCAGCTCCTAATTCTGGGGTTCCAAGTTCCGCGGGACCAGAGTTAAACATCAGATCCTTGACGACGCAATCACCTAAAAATGCTGGTCTCCAGTCAGGAGGGAGCAAAGTACAATTCGTGATAATCCGACAATTGAAATAATAATAGAGTTATGCACTTTTAAACAATTTAAAATAAACAGTTTTTCAGCAGTTAAAACATTGTGATGTGAATAGCAATGAATATGACCGGCTTGGGTTGTACAGTTGTATCCTATTGATACGATATGGCTTATCCCCGTGTGTATGAGGGGTAAGCTAACACAGTCAGTATACTATTTTGGATGTGGTCATACTCATTACACTACTCCCCAGTACCCAACAGTCAATCAGTCAATGCTCTTAGAGAGAGTTCCGTGTTGCATCGTGGTTTAAACTTGCAAAAAACGATTACTAAATAATTGGTAAACTAACACAAATTGTACTTGCCTTGATTTGACTGATTTGAAAAGATAACTCCGAGATTCACTTTTCTCCTGAAACCCTACAATCGAGAAGTCGGCCTTAGATTTCCAGAATTTCTATACTAGATGTGCTAGTTACAATCTCTAAATTTGTCCTAGTCAAATTTTTAGATTATTTACAACTCTACTTTAGAACGCTTATCGAGATGAGTTTCTAACTTACGAAGAAAAATTAATTTAACTTTTTATTGGAAAAAATCGTATTTTCCAATTATTTGGCAAAACTTTGTATTCATTATATTATATTTTAAAATAATATTTTTTTCTTTAAATGAGGAAAAACTTGAAATTTGTTTAAATAATAACTTGTAGTTTTTCTAATTTATTTAATGTGAGAAATTAATATTGATTTTCTATAAAATAATTATTTTACTATTTTTACGTGTTTACGCCAACCACAAACCAGAAAGAATAAAAACTACACTAGCTTATTACAAAACCACAGAAAGTAAAATAAAAGTTGGGCTTATGCCCTTACAGTCCATTTTACATGAATTTAAATAAGAAAAAAATATTTGTTAGTCTCTAAAAATTATCCTACAAATTAATCACAAAATAAAACTAGTAATTAAATTAAATTAATTTCGAGTCTCAGACTTTGGTCCAATAGTCATAAAATAGCTAATGCCTCAACGTCCGGAACTCCCGGTTTCGTTTGCATTTCGCTAGGGCCCACGGACCGGTATGGTCGTCGCCCAAAATCTATTTTAATAAATATTTCTGAAAACCGATTTGAAATTCATTTATAAAATTTTATAAAAATTTGGGCAGCATTCCTATATATTCGGGACAACCCAAAACTGGAAAAATGCGCCGAAACACCCATAATAAAAGTCCCAAACCAGGGAACACCCAGAAATTAACTTCAAACCATTTTACACAAAATTTAAATTCACAGAATAATTCCCGAAGCTTAATCGGAAAACCCGAAATTATAATCGAAAATTCCCGAATGAAATCGGAAACCACAACACCCAAAAATCCAGAAAACACATTTCGAAAAAATTCGAAATAAACACAGAACATCACAGAAACGTCTCCGGAAAATCCGAAGTCACTACGTCGCTCTAAAACCGAATTCCCGGGAGGGAATCGGGGACCAATTCTCATCATCGACTACGAATTGGGAACGGGGAGACGAAATTATACCTTGGGTTGCTCGGCTAGAGCTCTCAGATGCTATAAAGGAGAAAAGAAATCCGCGGACAGTGGACCGGCTCGGGACAGCGCCTCCGGGGTACGGCTGCGCTGGACAGCGGGATCCGGGCACGGAAAAGCATGACAGCAGGTCGGAAAACCCGCGGACAGCGCTGTCGGATCAGCGGAAAGCTTGCGGGAACCGGCAGAGGGGAACGGCTAGGGCACAGCCGCGGAACAGCGCCGGAGAAGGGGCGTCCAGAAGAGGGGGCCAGGGACTCGTAGGGTGGCGCGGAGCTCGGGGTCCGACGGGAGGCCGCTGGTCGGCCGGGCACGGGGAGCCGGAGGGGATCGGTCGCCGGGGACCAAGGGCACGGGACGCGGGTCCGCAGGGGAGGCCGGGGCGGCGCGCGGCAGGGGTGCTCGGGTGCTTTGGTCGCCAGCGATCGGCCGGCCGTGGGGACAGCGGCGGAGGCCACTCGGTCGGAAATCGGCGCCGAAGTCGGGACCGATGGTGAGGGGCACGGCGGCGGAGAGAGTCGCCGCTCGGAAGCTCGGGGCCGGTCTTGGGCAGAGCTCAGGCTCGGCTAGGGCTGGATTGGAGGTTAGAGATTTGGGGAAAGTGAGGAGAAAGATGGTGAGTGTGTGAGGATGGTGAAGGAGAGAAGGGTTTAAATGGAGGAGAGATTGGGGGTTTCGGGAGGGGAAGAGACCTGGTCGGCAGTTTCACACGGGGAGGGGAGGAGTCGGCGCCAGGCGACCCACTCAGGGAATAAATGAAAAAAATGAAAATAGATAGAGAGAGGAAGGAGTAATGAAGAGGAGTTTATAGGAAAGTTTTAGTAACAAAATTTTGTTTTTTTAAAGAAAAGTTGTTTCGTAAATAATCTTTATCATAAATTCAATAAATTTGTAACTCCAAAAGTATAACTCCTAAAAATATTTGAAAAGAAGATTTGAACTTGGGGTTGGGTTCGGGTCTGGCCAGACCATCAAAAGTCCAGGAATTTATATAATATATATTGTTTTTTAAATAATAATAATTTTCTAAAAAAAACCATTTCCTAAATTAATAATTAGCTGATTAAATATTCAATTAATTAATTGAAAAAAATGAAGGGTTTTAGACGGGTTCGGGACTCGGAACGAGTTCTGGTCTGGGTCAGCCAAAACAAAAATCTATGATTTATTTTGAAAGTAATAATTTTCTATTTAGCTATTAATAATAATCTGGCAAAATATTAATTGCAAACACGCAATTTAATAATCAAAAAAATAACAAAATTGAATTTACGGGTTTACAAGGCTTCACTTAAGAACTAAAACCAGCATATCAGAACATAAAATAAAAAGATAATTAAGACATGAAATCTAAATAGGGCAATAATATCAAAGATGAGAAGTTATTCCGATCAGTTATTGACAAGGTAAACATAAGCAATCATGTTACTGAAGTAACCAGGTACTGGGACAAGACAAGGCTTAGACTCCATCCAACATTCACGGCCAAGCAATAGTACGGCTTAATACCTTAACTAATTAGGGTTATCACAGGCCTAGTTACTAGCAAGATGCAATGAGATTATTCCAACAGCCACAAGCCCGCAGACTCCAGGTTATCCAGGTCGAATATCCGTTCATGAAAGGTGCAACACATGACAGTGTGCTGGAAATGTGCCCTACTCGTCGGCAGGCTACAAGTCCACTTGCGCGTCCAGATAACGGGATTGCCTGTAGCTGGAAAATCTCTTTCATGACTACTGGATTACTCTAGTTATTAGCTTTAGTCAATTTCAGTAGGTACCCCTGACCGTGGCAGTCAGGGTGTAGCTCCCCTTCCCAAAAATTTCAAAATATTTTATTTTATTTATTTTATTTAAATGGTGATTTTAGATTATTATAAAGAATTATTTAGTTTATTTTTACGGTAGGTGATTTTAGTCATTGTTAGAAATTGAGTACAAGGTGATTAGAAAATTATGGCATGATAGTGCAGTGACGTGCTTTGACTAGTGTTTTAGCCATGCCAAGGAAGGCCAAGCCATAGTAACGTCCTAACTAGGAAAACCAGGCCAAGTTACGAATTAACCCTTACCGAAGTTTATTTATTTATTATTTATATTATTGTGTTAGGGAAACCGGTTATACCAGTTTAGCCCGGACTGGGCCGAACTGAGCTCAAGCCCATGTGGTCATACAGTACGTCCAACGATATTCGTGTTGGTGTATTCTAGCATGATTGTGTTATTTCGTTCTAATGATCTATTGAATATTTTCTAAATATTCGTTTATTAAATATTATAAATACGTTATTAGTGGATATTCATAATATTTGTATAAATAGGTCCCTGTACATTCGGGATTATTAGACGATGCCTAGGGGTATATACACCATTATTGGATTGCTGAATTATTATTATTATTATTTATTATTATTATTATATATATTATTATTATTATTATTATTATTAT
This sequence comes from Iris pallida, assembly GCA_029216955.1. NCBI lineage: Eukaryota > Viridiplantae > Streptophyta > Magnoliopsida > Asparagales > Iridaceae > Iris > Iris pallida. The sequence goes on from JANAVB010028196.1 coordinate 19,769,297, forward strand.
TTTATTATTTATTATTATTATTATAATATCAAGGATATTTATACAATACTATTTAATATTAATTGGTTATATTATTCCATGGTCAAATAAATGTGCATGGGTTAATAGTATATATAGGATTATAATATACGCGTATAAATGGGAAGTGTATATTATATATATATGTGTGAGTATGTATATATATAGTGTATAGTAGGGAGGTGTATGCATAAAAATATATTGTATACGAAGTGTTGTATATATATACATATATAGGAAGATGTGTGTATGAATATATAAATATGTATTTGTGTGTATATATAATATATAGTATATATACGTATATATATATATCTATATATATATATATATATATATATATATATATATATTAATATATATATATGAATATATATATTAATAATAGAAAAAATGAATATATATATATATATATACGTATTTGTGTGTATTATAAATATTTCTATTATTTTTTTAATATATATATCATTCATATATATATATATAATATATATATAAATATATAAATAAAAAATATATAAAAAAAAAATAAGGAAAAAAAGTAAAAAAAGAAAAAGGAAAAAAAAAAAAGAAAAAGAAAAACAATCGAAACAGTAGCTGCTCCAGCCTTAATCCCAGCTAGCCGAACTTTACTAAACTTTAGCAAATCCTGAAGCCCAGGGCCCATTCCCTGGCCAACAGGCCACTGGCCTGAACTTCCCTCCTTTTATTCACCTAACGAACCCGAGCCCTGTACAAATACCACGCACGCGTATGAACGCGTTAATAGAACGAAGAAACTGCAAACCCTAATCACCTCAGGACGAGACGCCACCACCCCCTAGCCTGGGCGCACCCCACGTGCGCGGTGGGTTGGCAGTCGCCGCCGAGGGCCGCCGTCGGCCGCGTGGCAACGCCCAACGCGCAAACAGTGGAGAATGGCAACAGCACAAGGTGCTGCGGGAGAGCGACTTCGTGATCGAAGTCCACGATCGTTGCTCCATCGTTTTCCGAGATGATTCGTCAGGTATGATCCTGATATACCGACTTAATTCCCTTCAATGTATTGTATCTAGATGCCCTAGGTTGTCGCAAGACGACGCCAAACGGCCCAAAAACCTTTCGAAAAAAGGGTATATACAGTCCAACCACCCAGTTTTGACGATCGATTCTGATCGATCCAGTATCATATTAGAAAATCTATTGAAGGGACTTTTAGACAACATATAGGGCTTCATAATCCTTTTTGTGGATTCGGAAACCATCGACTAAATGTCGAGAAATTGAATCCCGAACTTTGACGAAACCTGTTTCAAAAACTAGAAAATGTTTCACACGACGTGCGTCCCGCCAAACCGGCGACGTGGTCATGAACCGAAGGCATCGAAAGCTGCGTAACAGTTTCGTGGTCGTGTGGGCTTTGACGGAATTCAATTGGTCGCGTGTGCGCGACGATTTTGATGCGTATCCGTCGAAATTCACCGTATCGTGCACTTTTCAAATTCTCTAATTACTTTATGCACGCTCGTCAGATCGAGACAAACTTGCGCCATCAGGACCGTATCGTTTTTCTGGTCCTGTATGCCAAGTTTGGTCCGATTCTGAGACCATTGATAAAATCGTCGTTTTACGGGCCTCACGGTCCCACAACGGGCGATTTTGTGCACGGTCCCGCCGGAATCCAACTCTGGACATACGTTGGGTTCGTATCGAAAACTGGATCCGTAGACATATAGTTTGACGACTTTAGAGACCGTTGACTCTGGCACATTTTTCGGTGCAAAGCGGGTCCAACGGCGGACACCGTTTTGGCCCGAATTATCGTTTTGCCCTGTGTCTAGAATTGGACTTAAGGACAGACAATCCTAGCTAATTTGACAATTTTGAGATCATTGGTATTGTCTATTTCAGCATCCGGGAACTGTTTTAACGGGTTTTGACTATTGTGACACATTGAGTAGTTCAGACTGTCGGTTTCACCCACAGAGGACCACAGGCGAGTACAGTTTTATTGTCTGTATTTCGATATTGATCTTTACTATATTTCATTGATTAGTCATTGGTGTTATTTTTATACTATATTATAAATTGTTGAGTCGGGAATGAGAAGTACCAAGGATGTGTGATCCGACCATAGACGTGTTTATTTTCATGCAGTAGACCTCGTAGACAGTGTTTATTTTCATGCAGTAGACCTCGTAGACATTGTTTATTTCATACAGTAGACCTCATAGATAGTGTTTATTTTCATGTAGACCTCGTAGACATTGTTTATTTTCATGCAGTAGACCTCGTAGACATTGTTTATTTCATGCAGTAGACCTCGTAGACATTGTTTTTTTCATGCAGTAGACCTCGTAGACATTGTTTATTTTGCAAGTAGATCTCGTAGACCGTGCGGTGTAGTACTCCAGACCGATCACATATCAACGGTACTTCTAACAGTTGGGAAAGTATTTTGTGTCTATTTATTGCTATTGGTTTTCCGTATTTACTGTTTAAAACTCATGATTGATGTCTAACCTTTGTTTTATAGTCATTTTCTCTATTTGAAATTGCATTCAGTGAATTGTGCTCGTTCCATTCCTGACTGAAAACCAACATTTTCAGGTTAGCCGTGGATTCACTTAGCTTGGGAAGTGACGGAATACTTGCAGACAAAGGCCTAGAGACTAGCTAGATAATCGAGTTATAGTCATTCAATATTTGTACAAGTTCATATTTTCTGCAATGTAAAACTTGTGATCATTGTAATTAATTAATTTTTGAATGAGCATTATTTGTGATTTTGATCTTCATGGCCGTGACAGCGTTCTACCATCGCACGCGGCGTAGGCTGGCTTGGACACGTCTCATATCCGTCTAAAAAAAAAGGGTGCGGGTCGTGACAAGTTTTTGTGGTGGCCCATGCAGGTCAGTCTTCGCAAATCATGCGAACTCGTGATAGTACTTAAGTTAGTCGTACTATTGCGAGCCTGCGACTAGAAATGCTCAATCACGAATTAGAAATTAATTTAATTTAAGAGAATGACTAAGACTAGGAGTCTCTTACACAAATTTACCGATGGTAGTCTAGGCCATGCAATTTAGATGAGGATTATTAATTTTGATAAACTGTCAGATCACCATAGGTACACTGTTTCCTCTTGATATGACGATACGATTTAATATGGATAGATTATTCACTTGGTGAGACAGGGCTTCATAGAGATAATGATCAAACCTTGATAAATTGTGCAATTCTTTCTCCTTGCCCCTTTAGATATCATCCTCACATCTTAGCCTAAATTATCTATTTAGTTCCTATTTTGCCCTAAGAATTATGTTATATAATTTCTGATTATGATATCTATATACCGACCTCGAGTTAGTTTTGATTCAAGGTTTTCCTCCATGGTTTGAATACACATGGAATAGAAACTAGAATGTTTGTAATCCTTTTATGTCCAGTTATTTCCTCCATGATTTTTTAGGATTGTGACTGCTAGGACAAATATTTACGCCTTATTACATACTCGACATGTTTGAACCTCTAGAGGCTCATGATTTTTAAGGATATAGTTAAAGGAATGTTAGTTAACTAATAATGACTAGACAGCACGCACTGTCGTCAATTATTTGAGAGTGGAGAATGTGGGTTCACTGCAGCCAGCAGCGCACTGGCGAGACACAACCCATAGAATTGAAATCCTTTTGAGGAATTGTAAGTTATAGAATATTGCTAAAATAGTTAGTGGTCCTCTTTTGACCGTAGTCACCCTGATGTCAATATAAGGTAGAGTATCAGAGAGCATACCACCCTGAAATCATGAACCCAAGGGTTTACCACAGCCCGAGTATATGGGCGAGGCATAACTCTCGGTGAAATAACTTCAGACGTGATTACAAGTTCAGGATACTATGGAGGATAGGACAATACCATGTATGTCTCATAAGACCCGAAGCCAACACTAGTGAAGTTCTGTAAGTTGGGTAACGCGTCTCCCGACCTAGCATTCCGTGGTCCTTGTGATCTATGGACGAGGTAATTGACGACACTAATAAGTTACCAAGAATACGAATCCAGAACCCATTAGTTGACCAAGACCTTATGGACAGAAGATTATAGGAAGATTGTATAAGCCAGAGCACCAGGTGAAGTTTGATTCCCTCTAAACTCGAACTACTTGTGCCTCTTTTCAAAAATCTCACGTACTAGTATCTTGACTATCTTGACCAACGCTGCTATTACAGCCTAGTTTTTGCAAGCTTACTCTTTTATCGAGCTTGATTCAAGACATATGTTTTGGGGACGCCTACTAACATATTGTCTAATCAGAATCGATGTATTACGGTCTGATCAACCGTAGTGCACCCGGTTCGCTCTCCCTCTGATTAACCTACGTGGATTGAGATGTAGATGTCTCTAGGATCTCATCCGCGACTGCATTGACAATTCCTCTTGAATTATATGTTCGCCCTTGAATCACAAAATTGTATTCAGTAACATCTCCCTTGAATTCTTTATTGTTTTTGTTTTTTTACGATTTGGAAAGACGAAAGCTCGTGATGGTAGAGAGATACTGAGTATTCCCATGGCTATGATAATGGTAGGCACAAGTGTAGCTACCATCGGCCAGTCATGTGATTGAGTTACTCGTTCTCCCCGACCCCAAACTATTATTGAGATTTTTCAAGCCATCTAATTTGAGATGATTAGGGTTTTATCCTTAGTCAAATGCCAACCTAGGAGACTACCTATGCTCAGGAGACCAATTATTGTGAGCCTCTAATTATTTGTTTGAAGCTTGCTTTAATTGGAACCCCTGCGACAATAGTTTGGAAGACCACACAAAGAAATGCACGACCCAGTTGTCGGAAATCTTTTCATATGATGTGCCTTAGAGTCGGTTACCCCGTCGAGACTCATGTATACGGTGGACGAGTAGGTCATTCTATTTTATCGACCAGGTGTTATTGCACACGCACTCGTTTTCCAGTTATTAAGGAACGACCCTTGACTTGACTTATATCTACCGTATCCCGATACGCCGTGCCTTATTCTCTATTAACAAGAGTCGAGGTACAGTATCCGGACTTTGGAGCCTTCTAACCTCGTTATTCCTAAAACTTTGTCCTAGCTTCTAAGGTGGGTAGACTGTAAGCCCTAAAATTTTGGAATATACGAAGATTACAGATTGATTAGAATAAATTTTCTAGAAGGATAGTAAGTGCCCTATGGACTCCCACTTTCCATTTAGATCATTTTGTGTCCCCGACCGTGTCATTAATATTCGGAGCACGAGACCAGCTGTTACCTACCAACAAATTTTATATGCAAGATCTAGAGAAGTCCACCTTCATCTAGGTATATCATGTCCCTCTCAAATACGTCCCCTTGTACTCTATTTTTATAGAACAACTTTTAGGTCAAAAGGGACTAGCTATAACCCTTACCATAGTAACCGTATGCTTTTTGAATTCCATTAGAGCCTTAACCTTGACTCATTCCTTCGACCAATTTGGTAGTGAGCTACTCGAAGCCCACTATGCACATGCCACTAGCGTGCCACCCAATTGAAGTCTCATGTGCTCCTTAAACACAAAGTCACTGAAGGCACATTTTGAGCTTTAGGGACCTAGCTAACCAACTTAACTAGCAACTAGCTCAACCCCTTGGGTAGAAACCTATTCTAGGATACACTAACCTAGACGAAATAGTTTTATCATTGGGATCCTATCTAGTTCATATAGATTGAAATCCGGGTTCATCCAATCAGTGAGAGATGTCCAAATAGAGAACCCATTAAAACCCAGTAAAACCATCCATGCAAACCATTATTTTCGGACTATAAAACCGAACTGTTTGAAGTAGGTCCCCAAACCTAATATGTAGTCTCCACCCCTTAGAATGTGAATCCATTCGTAACCTTTATTCCATCTACCTGGAAGTCGTGATACGATCTTGTACTGCATTCATATCATTGCTTGTGTGTTTAAGTAACCACTGAAAAAGATCACAATCTTGATTTCTCAAATTCTGTTCTATTTTGGAAATCTTGCTTAGAGTAGAAATTCGAGAATGGAGTTTATGTATTACACGGATTGCAAGTCCCTAAGAGCGAAAGGTTCTTCGATGTAGCAAGTGACTGGACTAGAGTAGCCCAACCTAGCAAATAAGTTGATGATTCATAAACATTCTCTCTTTATATGTACCATTGGATACCCTCTACCGCTCTGGGAGCTTCATATTCGCTCCCGATTATTTTATCTGCATGTCCTTCCTATTTTAGAGCGATGAATGGCCAAGCTTATTAGAATTTACCAATATTCTTAGCTACTTGTGTAAATTTGCTTGTTAAATTTTTGGGTTGCTTGATAGATACGAGAGAATTTTAGAAACAGATGCCTAGATATTTGTTGGTAGGATTGCTAGCAACTAGTTAGAGATTATGAGATTTTAGTTTGAGGAGTAGTGTGACCAAAGGTGGGTAGAAGTCCTCGATGATTAGTAGTTACGAAATGGCAAGGAGGAAGATATAAATATTTTGAGAAATTAAAATTCGAGGATATTTGGTAATAGTGGATTTATTTTATTTTATTTTATTTATTTTATTTTATTTTTGTTTGAATTTTTGGCATTTTTACGAGTTAGAATTTCGAGGACGAAATTATTTTTAAGGAGGGTAGATTTGTAGCTCCCCTTCCCGAAAATTTCAAAATATTTTTTTATTTATTTTATTTAAATGGTGATTTTAGATTATTATAAAGAATTATTTAGTTATTTTTACGGTAGGTGATTTTAGTCATTGTTAGAAATTGAGTACAAGGTGATTAGAAAATTATGGCACGGACAGTGCGTGACGTGCTTTGACTAGTGTTTTAGCCATGCCAAGGAAGGCCAAGCCATAGTAACGTCCTAACTAGGAAAACCAGGCCAAGTTACGAATTAACCCTTAACGAAGTTTATTTATTCATTATTTATATTATTGTGTTAGGGAAACCGGTTATACCAGTTTAGCCCGGACTGGGCCGAACTGAGCTCAAGCCCATGTGGTCATACAGTACGCCCAACGATATTCGTGTTGGTGTATTCTAGCATGATTGTGTTGTATTTCGTTCTAATGATCTATTGAATATTTCTAAATATTCGTTTATTAAATATTATAAATATCGTTATTAGTGGATATTCAATAATATTTGTATAAATAGGTCCCTGTACATTCGGGATTATTGGACGATGCCTAGGGGTATATACACCATTATTGGATTGCTGAATTATTATTATTATTATTTCTATTATTATTATATATATCATTATTATAATATCAAGGATATTATTATACAATACTATTAATATTAATTGGTTATATTATTCCATGGTCAAATAAATGTGCATGGGTTAATATGTATATATAGGATTATATAAATATACGCGTAAAATGGGAATGTGTATATTATATATATGTGTGTGAGTATGTATATATATATAGTGTATATGTAGGGAGGTGTATGCATAAAAATATATTGTATACGAATGTGTGTGTATATATATACTATATATATAGGAAGATGTGTGTATGAATATATAAATATGTATTTGTGTGTATATATAATATATAGTAATATATACGTATATGTTATATATATATATATATATATATATATATATATATATATATATATATATATATATATATATATATATATATATATATATTAATAATAGAAAAAGAAGTAGGAAAAAAAAGAAAAAGGAAAAAAAAAAAAAAAGAAAAACAATCAAACAGTAGCTGCTCCCAGCCTTAATCCCAGCTAGCCGAACTTTACTAAACTTTAGCAAATCCTGAAGCCCAGGGCCCATTCCCTGGCCAACAGGCCACTGGCCTGAACTTCCCCCTTTTATTCACCTGCAACCGAACCCGAGCCCTGTACAAATACCACGCACGCGTATGAACGCGTTAGAACAGAAGAAGAAACTGCAAACCCTAATCACCTCAGGACGAGACGCCACCACCCCTAGCCTGGGTGCGCCCCGCGTGCGCGCGTGGTATGGCAGTCGCCGCCGAGGGCCGCCGTCGGCCGGCGTGGCAACGCCCAACGCGCAAACAGTGGAGAATGGCAACAGCAGCAAGGTGCTGCTGGGGAGCGACTTCGTGATCGAAGTCCACGATCGTTGCTCCATCGTTTTCCAAGATGATTCGTCAGGTATGATCCTGATATAACCGACTTTAATTCCCTTCAAATGTATTGTATCTAGATGCCCTAGTTGTCGGCAAGACGACGCCAAACACGGCCCAAAAACCTGTTCGAAAAACAGGGTATATACAGTCCAACCACCCACTTTTTGACGATCGATTCGATCGATTCAGTATCATATTAGAAAATCTATTTGAAGGGACTTTTAGACAACATATAGGGCTTCATAATCCTTTTTGTGGATTCGGAAACCATCGACTAAATGTCGAGAAATCGAATCCTGAACTTTGACGAAAACCTGTTTCAAAAACTAGAAAATTGTTCCACACGACGTGCGTCCCGCCAAACCGGGCGACGTGGTCGTGAACCGAAGGCATCGAAAGCTGTGTAACGGTTTCGTGGTCGTGTGGGCTTTGACGGAATTCAAATTGGTCGCGTGTGCGCGACGATTTTGATACGTATCCGTCGAAATTCACCGTATCGTGCACTTTACAAATTCTTCAATTACTTTGTGCATACTCGTCAGATCGAGACGAAACTTGCGCCATCAGGACCGTATCATTTTTTTGGTCCTGTATGCCAAATTTGGTCCGATTCTGAGACCGTTGATAAAATCATCGTTTTGCGGGCCTCACGGTCCCACTCAACGGGCGATTTTGTGTACGGCCCGCCGGAATCCAACTCTGGACATACGGTTGGGTTCGTATCGAAAAACTGGATTCGTAAACATGTAGTTTGACGACTTTAGAGACCGTTGACTCTGGCACATTTTTCGGTGCAAAGCGGGTCCAACGGCGGATACCGTTTTGGCCCGAAATTATCGTTTTGTCCTGTGTCCAGAATTGGACTTAAGGACAGACAATTCTAGCTAATTTGACTATTCTAAGATCATTGGTATTGTCTATTTCAGCATCCGGGGACTGTTGTACGAGTTTTGACTATTGCGACACATTGAGTAGTTCATACTGTCGGTTTCACCAGCAGAGGACCACAGGCGAGTACAGTTTATTGTCTGCATTTCGATATTGATCTTTACTATATTTCATTGATTAGTCATTGGTTATGTGATTTTTATACTATATTATAAATTGTTGAGTCGGGAATGAGAAGTACCAAGGATGTGTGATCCGACCATAGACCGTGTTTATTTTCATGCAGTAGACCTCGTAGACAGTGTTTATTTTCATGCAGTAGTCCTCGTAGACATTGTTTATTTTCATGCAGTAGACCTCGTAGACAGTGTTTATTTTCATGCAGTAGACCTCGTAGACATTGTTTATTTTCTGCAAGTAGACCTCGTAGACCGTGCGGTGTAGTACCCCAGACCGATCACATATCAACGGTACTTCTAACAGTTGGGGAAAGTATTTTTTTGTCTATTTATTGCTATTGGTTTTCCGTATTTACTGTTTAAAACTCATGATTGATGTCTAACCTTTGTTTTATAGTCATTTTCTCTATTTGAAATTGTATTCAGTGAATTGTGCTCGTTCCATTCCTGACTGGAAACCAACATTTTCAGGTTAGCCGTGGATTCACTTAGCTTGGGAAGTGACGGGAATACTTGCAGACAAAGGCCTAGAGACTAGCTAGATAGTCGAGTTATAGTCATTCAATATTTGTACAAGTTCATATTTTCTGCAAATGTAAAACTTGTGATCATTGTAAGTTAAATTAATTTTGTGAATGAGCATTATTTGTGATTTTGATCTTCATGGCCGTGACAGCGTTCTACCGCCGACTCTGCGGCGTAGGCTGGCTTGGACACGTCTCGTATCCGTCTAAAAAAAAACGGATGCGGGTCGTGACAAGGGGTCCCCGTCCTAGACATGATGCAAGACAATACTGGTTCATTTGTACAAACAAAATCGTCCACGGTGTCCAGGCCATTCATTCTTATCATGTCTTGCTAGCCGTCGCAACAGCATATTGAGGTATATTATGTCAGATTTGCTTATTCAGAGTACGCCACGATGGGCCACTATCATGTATTATCATGCCAAGGTTGCTTGTCAAGAGGGCGCCACGACGGGCCACTATCATACTATGCTACTTGTTACTTGTTAAGAGTGCGCCTTAGCATGCCACTATCGTGTTCCATCCTTACGCTTTCATGAATGAGAGAAACTTGCATAAAATAGTTAGTAACATATTCTTGAAGCCAAGAAAAGATCTACAACTTCTATGTTGAAATTTGGGAGAGATTCTAACCACAAATCAGTCAAATAGGACATAAAACAACCAAAATAGGCATTATGCTGCCAAGGGTGGAAGGGGCTCATGCGGCAATAGAAAGGTACCCATCCATGCGGCAGGTTCGATAGATACCCATCTATGCGGCCGGGTAGATGAGTTCCATGCGACAAAGTGGATGGGGGTCTCATGCGGCAGTAGATGGGTACCCATCCATGCGGCAGGGTAGATGGATACCCATCTATGCGGCATGGTGGATGAGTTCCATGCGACAAAGTGGATGGGGGTCTCATGCGACAGTAGATGGGTACCCATCCATGCGGCAGGGTAGATGGATACCCATCTATGCGGCGGGGTGGATGAGTTCCATGCGGCAAAGTGGATGGGGGTCTCATGCGGCAGTAGATAGGTACCCATCCATGCGGCAGGGTAGATGGATACCCATCTATACGGCAGGGTGGATGGGGGTCTCATGCGGCAGTAGATAGGTACCCATCCATGCGGCAGGGTAGATGGACACCCATCTTCTCCGAAAATCTGAGAAGGATGGCCATGGAACCCATAGCTTTCAAGCTCCATAAAACCTTCACTGTAAGTCCAAATTTAGACTTCCATAGGTCAAAATGGGGGTAGAATAAAATTCTCTACAACATGGAACAATCACAACTTGAAAATAATAAAATTTGATAGATCAAAATCCAAGAAATTCGAAAATGTAACAAACTTAGATCTACAAGAAATAAACCATGGAAATTGAAAATGCTAAGTGCTAAAGTGTCTTAGAATCTCGTGAGTAAGAAAATAGAACAACAAAATTTGAGTTCCTCCATGAAGCAAGTTGCACTTGCCTAAGCCTCTCTTAGTAGGTGGAGAGAGTTAATGGAGGAAGAAGAAGAAGTAATGAAGAAGTGAATGAGGAGAGAGAAAGGGGTTGGTGGCTTATAAAGGAAGAGAGTAGGTGGTAGGTGGGGTTGGTCCACATGCAAAATCGAACCAAGCAAATCAAACCGAACCAAGCAAATCAAATGCCAAAATAGACCATGCAAATAGACCATGCAATGAGACATGCAATATGAGTCAAAATACGTACACGTATATTAAAATACATAATACGAACTACGGGCGTTACACCCTCCCCCCCTCCTCCCTCCGCCGGCGACCCGCCCCCCGACCCCCCCTCCTCCCTCCGCCGGCCATCCCCTCCCCCCCTCCTCCCTCCGCCGGTGACCCGCCCCCCTCCCCCCTCCTCCTCCCTCTGCCGGCCATCCTCGCCCCCCCTCGACCCGCCCCCACCACCGGAGAGGGGGGGGGGGGGGGAGGGGAGGGGAGGGGCAAAATCGTCTTTTAATACGATTTTTAACGATTTTTAACGACGGGGGGTGATTTGAACATTTTCGTAACAGACTGAATTTTTCAAATCAGGGAGCCTTTAATTGCATTTTCGTAACATCTAAGGAGGATTTAAATGCACTTTACCCCAACCCAAAAAGCTCAAAGGGTTCGGGTTCGGACATTGGCACAAAACATAATCTAACCTAGGGGTGCAACTCGGGCGGGTTGGGTCGGGTTTGAGGTCAACCCGAGCCCAACCCGATAGATCATAAGCCTAGACGGAGTCCAAGCCCGACCCGACTTCGGGTTCAACATATGAAGCCTAAGACCAAGTCCGGAGGATTGGGTTGAGCTCGGGTTGGGTCGGGTCCATCGGGCTCTAATATGATATTTGAAATAATTTTAAACAAGAGTAATATTAAATGCATAATCAAATAACAATCAAGCCTCAATCATTACAAAATAAAACTGAAATGAGATTTAGGACAAGGAGTTGAAGAGTTCGGGTGAAAAAAATTATAGTTTAAATTTTTTATTTAAGTAGTATGAAACTATATATATATATATATATATATATATATATATATATATATATATATATATATATATATATATATATATATATATATATATAGGAAGCGGATCAAAGGTCCCGCCCGCGGAGCCCCGTCGAAGTCCCGCCCCCCCCTGCACCATCGGATCGCGCGGGGCCCGCGTGGGGCCCGCCCCCGCCCGCGCGATCCAACGGCTAAGGGAGGGCGGGGCTTCGGCGGGGCTCCGCGGGCGGGGCTCCCGATCCGCTCCCATATATATATATATATATGTCGGATTTCGGGTTACCCAACACATGAACCCAAGGCCAATCCGATTTTTGATCGAGTTCAAATATTTTAATCCGAACCCGAGCCCGAGCCCGAACCTGAATATCTTCAACCCTAATCTAACCCATTAACGAATTTATCCGATCGAATTCGGGTTTAGTCTGCCCTAGTTGCACCCCTATTCTAACCCGACGCGTTGGCAGACCTAGAAATGGGAGGGTGGTTTGGTCATTTTGGCATTGCCATCGTCTCTAGCTGGCTCGGCTCGCTTACGATGTGAACGAAGTGGAGCGAGTCTTTAAATAGCGAGAGATCTCCTCGTTCGTTCACTCTCTCTCTTTCTCTCTCTCTCTCCACATCCAACACGCTCTTCGTGCTTGCTTCTTCACTCCCATTCTCTCTCCTCACGCTCTCTCTCTCTCCCCAATGGCGTCCATGACCGGTGGTTCGATCTCGGCCTTCGCGCCTTCCCGCCAGATCAAGGTATCGATCTCTGATCTGATCTCTCTGTTTCTTTGCTGTTCGATCCGATGTAGAGGCGATCATCACGATCTAGGTTACGATTCCGGCGGTGATGCTTCGATCTGCTCTATCCTATAATTTGTAGGATCTGGATCTGTGCTGATTGGACACGGCGACATGGACACGTCACATATATCGTCACGTCTCGATGTATTTTAGAGTGTCTGTGTCGCGTCCGACGCGACGCGGATACGGATACGGTAATGGAGCGTCCGTGCTTCCTAGATCTGGATGGATTTTATTTAGTAATCATAGATCCCGGTGTTTTGAGTTGAGATTCATAGTAGTTCGATCTGATGAAAGAAAATAAATACGATTGAAAAAAAGGAAATAAAAAGTTGGGTGCGGATATACGCACCCACCCCAAGTGCTAAGCACACCACATTTTAATTGATTAAAATTAGCATAAATGCTAAGTACACCCCATCAAATGACCAAAATATCTTTTTTCTATCCTAACCTAAAACCTATCTATCATTCCTAAGCACATCCCAAATCATTCTAACCTCTCTACTCTCCTCTCTCCAACTAACCGGTCCCCTCTCCTCTCCGATCCCCTCTGCTCCCAAGACAAATCTCAACATCACTGCTAGGGTTTTTCGCTTAGGATCACTGCTAGGGTTTTTCAAATTCCTTCAATCGTGTGAAAGCGAAATAAATTTCGATTTTTTTTTAGGTTTTCACGGTTCTGTTCGAGCCTGGTTTGTCGAGTGCTCGGACTGGAGTTCGACCCACGACACTCGAACTTCTTTGCTAACGTTCGACCAAAGATGGTCGAACGAAAAATTAAATGAAAAAACACAATATTCGACCACAACTAGTCGGACAAAGCTCTACTGTTCGACCATTACAGGTCGAACTGTCCTATGTATGTTCGACTTTCCTCGATCGAACATGTTTTATTCAGTTCGACTAGTCGAACAGAACATGTAATGTTCGTCCAACACAGGTCGAGCAGACAATGTTCCGTTCGACCTTTGTTGATCGTGCTTATCGCGGATATTTTTCTTTTTTTTGGTTCAACGATTTACATACAGTGCTTCAAACCGAGAAAGAAGGATTGTGTCTTTGAAGTGGACTTCCTTCCTCCACAATGTTTTCTTCACAATTTTAAAGTAGGGTTTTTCTAGGATTTTGGGGTTGGGTTGGAGAAGAATGTGAAAATGAAAGAAGGAAGAAGAAGGAGGATGGTGGGGTATGATAGGAAGGTCATATGGGTATATGAATCTTTTAACATTAATCTAATTTTCAACTTAAGTTATATGGGATGTGCTTAGAAAGTCATGGGGTGCGTATAGTCGCACCCAAAAAAGTTCGATGTTTTTTTAGAGGGAATTGTTTGGTTTAGGTATAGAATAGAAAATATGTACTTTTTATACTAACTTGTTTGTAACTGGTTCATTGTAATCATCATCCAAGATTTCTCCATCAGAATGGGTTCAGGCCGTTCGGCTACGGAGCTTAAGGAAGCTCCATAAGTGATTTTACAGAAATTTTTTATGATTGGGCTGTCGCAATGAGGCAATGACTACGAGAGGGTCATGCCATAAAACATAGGCAGTCGGTTGGCAGGTTGGTAGGTCTACCTATTTGATATGCAGTTTTAAGCTCATGCAACCAAGTAGCGCCCCTCCAAGTTCCCGTAGACTGCAAAGAGTCTTCTTCGATGATACAAGTTTCTATAATCACTTTAACCCAAAGAGATGATGGTCCCATTGATTGTAATTGGCTGTTGATGGAAAATGATTCTTTGACGATTGAATCTGTAGGACTGTAAAATCTGAATCAAGTAGGAAATTAGTGTCTTTAGTTGGTAGTTTAATTTAGCTTGTTGAAGTCTTCTATCGATCTGGTATTTATGGTGACTAGAACCAAGTAAAAAGTAAGTTGTGGGTAGGTGTGGCGAACAGGCCGTATCGGACAAGTTTTGAGATGAAGTATAGCCTAAACTTGATTCTTGCGGGCTCGAACCTGGTTTTACTTCTGGTTTTCATGATAAATGAAAATTTACTTGCCCCCATTTTTTCAAAACATATTGATGATAAATAGTTAAATACCTACTACATGTGCATTGGTACCCCAATAATTAAACTTCCGATCTTAAAAACTAAGGAAATTAATTCCCACAAACTTAAGTTGCAAGAATTCTTTTGAAGGTTCTAAGGTGGACGTGTTAAGTGGCGCTCAAACAGGATTTCAGCCAGGCCCAGGCTGGCCGGAGTCTCAAACCAAACCCAACTTCAAAATAATTCAAACTAGTTAGACCATGCTATTGGATTCAGTGTCTGAAAGCTTATGAATCAAAGCTGATTTCTACTACAAATTAAGGTAAAGCGGGTCCCACTACACAGCTCTAGTGGCGTGTTTGAAAACTTCATGCCAATTTAACAAGTATAAAGTATAAAACCAAATTTCCTTGTATTTTTAATTTTAAAATTGTTGACAAGAATATTCAGCCATCTTATTTGCCCCCCACCCCCCCCCCACCCCCCCCCCCCCCCACCCCCCCCCCCCCCCCCCCCCCCCCAACCCAAAAAAAAAAAAACTCACACACAATTGGCAAAAACCCTCAAGGGCTTTAAAATTAAAACAACTTTCATATTAATGCATGAAATGTTCTCGCACAGTGTTTGTTTGGTAGAGAATAATCAGTTTTCATGTATGCCCCAATCAGGGGCGGATCCAAATGGAGATGTTCAAAAATTATGTTTAACTTATATGTAAATATGGCTCCTAAATATGAACATTATTGAAGTCACTTGTTGGGTTTGAAGATTTTGAGTTCAAACCCTCTTATACACATTCAAAATGTATTCTATTTTTCTAAGCCCCCACTCACTAAACTTTCTGGATCTGCCATGATGCCAATGATGAATGTTGTGTTTATCTCAATAAAATGCACAGTGTAACAAATTTTCATACCCTTTCCATTACAATAGCTTTTGGGGTCTATGTATATATCCAGATTAATGTAATTCTCGTTACTGGTTGATATGTGCAGGCAGTCCATGGGCTTTCAGGTCCGAAGTTCGTGTCTTTCTCCGGCCAGTGGAAAAGCTTTTCATCAGTCAGGATGCAGCCAGCGCCTCTGCGGTTCAATGTTTCTTGTGCTGTATGTATCAGTTAATACTGCCCATTATTTTCCCTTCAAACTCTAGCCAGTCTTTTTGTAAAAAAAACTGTTGATTATTAGAGCTTTGAGTTCCGCTTGCTCAAAAAAAGATTGATAGTTAACACTTAGAGCTTTGAGTTCCGCTTGCTCAAAAAAAGATTGATAGTTAACACTTAACACATATTACTTGTGATCATAAGCAAACATCATGCTACCTGGGGATAGTTGCCAATCAGACAATTGAATAGGCAATGTTTTCTCAGATTGCCACAGTTTCAATATGATAGATTAGCCGATTACCGAGATTAATTTATTGTTGAGCAGGCTAAGGCAGAGACTGTGGTGAAGGTTTGCGAGATAGTGAGGAAGCAGTTGGCCCTCTCTGAAGATGTTGCTATCTCTGGTGAATCAAAGTTTTCAAGCCTTGGGGCCGATTCCCTTGACACGGTACTCTCTCAGTTCTTCTAAAATTAAATATGTCTCAAGCCTATCTGTTTGTTTGTTTGTTTCCCGTGGAAGACTTTCTTGAAAAATTGACCTAAACTTGATAACTGGGTGTCCCTTTACATTACCAATGATTTCGTGTGAGGTCCGCGGCAGGACCACTGGCTTGTCATAAATCTCACAGTTAGGTTAGGTGGTTGGTGGTAATACCAATTTTATTGACATGTTCTAGATAAGGAAATGCATTCAATGTTGCGATTTGCTGACTTTATGGTCTTCTTTTTGTATCAATTGATGTGGAGGGTGAATCTTGATTGCATTACTAAATCCAGTAGCGATTGAGTTAATTTTCCGACATTTGAACGTGCAATATTGTGCAGGTTGAGATCGTGATGGGATTAGAGGAGGAATTTGGTATCAGCGTGGAAGAGGACAACGCTCAGAGCATCAGCACCGTGCAGGATGCTGCTGATCTGATCGATAACCTAGTTGAGACCAAATCTGCTTAACTTAGAACGGAGTTGGTGTTTGCGTAGCGTCTTGAGTTGAGATCCTGCCGGTTATGGGCCTGCTGAACGTCTGCGGCAGACTCCGGGATTGTTCTTTATCTTTCTGTTTCGCTCTTAAGAAACGTTAAAAAACTTGTTATTTTCAGAAGACTTGAAGTTGAGATTTAGGTATTCAGTGTTTGTTATGAATGTTGGTAGCATGTCAGAGTAAATGCAGTGTTTTGGCTTTCACACATATTTTGTATCACCTTATCAGAGTTAAATGAGCTCTCAGAGATGTTACTTCGAAACATCGTATTCTTTCAGTGGGGCCATGAATCTTGACTGGGACATCTGAGAGTTCATCTTGGTTGTGTGTACAGTTGTTGACAAGGACCTGAGAGTGCAAGCTCAGCTCTGTTAGGTGCCGAGATAGATAGCAAGGTGGTCCATATTGGTAAGGAGCTGGTACCTCCGTCTCAGAATGGGAATGGGTTTATGTAAGGTTAAATTATTATAATGGCACCTCAACTATAGCTTTTTCACGGTTCGATTTTGGCATATCAATTTTTTTATACATTATTTTTTTGAAATATTTTTCGTCAATTTTGAAGCATATCAGACTACTTCAAAAGAATACGAGGTTATATAATATACAAGTCTTCTAAGTTTCAGAGTATAACTAGAGCCCAAGTATGTAGGTTTGGCTATTAAGAGCATCTCCAACCCTATTGTCTTGTTTTGTGTTGTGATTCCTATGTGGCATGAGATACAAGATAATGTCTTTCCTATGTGATAAGATGATATTCATACAAGACAATCCAAGACAACTCCTCCACTTCTTCATTTTTTTATAAATATTTCTATTCATAATTGATGATGTGGAGACAAAGTCATTGTGAAGTGCATTGTCTAGATCTAGACAACCAACTTCACATTGTCCTTGTCATGTCATTGTAATGTCAATTTCATGATTTATTCTACATTTGCATTTTTTTTAAACTCACAATAGGGTTGGAGATGCTCCATTGTCATTAATATGAACAACAATATCCTTTTGGTTAGTCTAATTTCAAGACACGCGAAGGTTAACTTCTCATATTTGCACCATAACTCCTTCACATTTCCTGAATTATGTCCTACCAAAATGCTCATTTTGAAGTTTTTTTCCCATCATTTGTGGTTAACATATCTTGTTTGTCATATAGCAAGCAGCAGATGGAATTTCTATTAATGGAACTAAAGTAAGGCCTCGTTTGGTTCACGGAAAGGAAATCAATTTCCATGTATTTTCCATGGGGATAGGAAAGTAGAATTTTTATCAAATTTTCTTTTCTATGTTTGGTTGGTGTAGAAAAGGAAAGAAAAAATATATCATTGTTCCAACAATATCCAATATCAACATAATTATAATAAAGAGTTAATTGGTAAAATAAGTAATAAATCAAGACTACTTTTGTCATAATGTTTGGTAATTAATGTTGGAAAATGAGGAGGAAAAATGAATCTCATGAGTCATGAGAGGAACCATTTTCACTCATAATTTTCTCCATGTCAGGAAAGTGTTTCCCAAACTTGTGGCTACCAAACAAAGGAAAGGAACAAGTTTCCTTTCCGGATTCCTTGAATCCATGAACCAAACTAGGCCCAAGAACTTTATATGAACCTAGAGAGCCCTTTGGAAATCTCTCTGAAGATCTCTCTTGAAAATGAAAACATTTGACCGTTTATTAAAACAAGGTTTTTTTTTTTTTTTAGGTATTCTTTTCTCCGATTTGACAATGCCAAAGAGAATTCGAACCTTCATCTTCCGTGCCAGAGCCTCCGTTACTACCACTAGGCCACAACGTACAAACAAAACAAGGTTTGTTTAGATAAGCACAACCATTCAAGTAAGACATGACTTCCTTTATTTTTTTAAAAAAATATGCTTAATTGCAACTTGATACCCTCAACTATCACCGTTTTTCAATTTGATACCATAAATTTTTTTTTTTACAATTTGATGTCCTGAAAAAAAAAATTCTTCCGAAAATACCCCTTCCACCATTGCTGCCCTCTTACCCTCCTTCGGCCAACACCCCTCTCCTTCCGTCGTCGTCCCCACCCGTGCGCCTCCCACCTCCTGCCACTCTTCTGATTTGCCCCCTCCCACGACTACCCCCACCCTCCTCTCGCCGTTCTCCTCCCGCCCGTCCCCACCCGCACCCGCACCCCCTCCTGCCACTGTCCGTCTTTATTGTCGCGCATGGCCGAAGAGGATGGGAGGAGACATCGATCGTCGGAGAGGGAGGGAGGAGGGCATCACCTAAATAGAGAGGGGGGGGGGGGGGGGGGGGGGGGGGGGGGGGGGAGAGAGAGAGAGAGAGAGAAAGAGAGGGCAGAGGTATTTCTGAAATGTTTTAATTTTAGGGTATGTATTTTGAAAAACGGTGATAGCTGAGGGTATAAGTTGTTGAGTAAAAAAAAAAAAAAAAAGGTGATGATAGATATGGTATCAAGTTACAATTAGGCCCAAAAAAAAAAAAAAAATCATAAACTTTCCATCTCTCGCTCTAGCAACCCAGATAAAGTTTCCATCTCTCGCTAGTATGGGTTCCCTGTTAACACCGGTGAGCCTAAGCACCGCACCCACCCATCTTCATCCTCTTCTCTCCAAGCTTGCTCCTAATAACCGGCTCCACAGCCACGCAGTAACCACAGCCACGGGCCCTCGTGGTTTCCTCTTCTCTAGAGCTCCAACGGAACCCCATCTCTCCAGCTCCATCCCTGGGCCCACAGCAGCAGCAGGAGAAGAAGAAGAAGAGCCAGAAGAGCAAGTCCAAGAACTCAGGGTTCCCGACTCCTGGTTGCTCCCTTCCATTGCCCAACAGGTCAGAAATTTGTCTCTTCTCCAGTCCTGGATTCGTGTATTAATTATATGCCAAGTGAATTTCTATATATTTTATATATTTTTTACAATTTTTTGAAATTTTGTATGCCAAATATTATGCTGTCAAGAAATTAGTGGTCGGGTTCACCATTCACCATTGCCACGTGGTGGGGCCGGACCACCCAGTAATTTCTCCTCATTACACTAACTAAATGTAAAACTTGACCCCCAACTCTTCTAATTTGCAATTAACTTGGACAAGGCTGATACTTGATACACCAGTGAGCACTCTGATACCTTGTTAGCAATTCGGCAAATGGAAAAAATTCGGGACGACAAAAGTACGAGTATAAATCGGCTCAGTCCAAATAAAGTACGTTCAAAAATTCGGTCAAATATTCGAAAATGGAAATATTGAGGTTAGAAACTTCACAATCTTAAATATGTTGTTAAATTTGGTTAATTAAACAGGTTCCCAGCATGTTTTTTGTGCCAATTTTTTCAATAATTTATACGGAACACGTTTAAAACTTCGCATGCTTAAAATTTATGTACTTATTTGGATTTGTCAAAAGTACGCAAGAATTATACGTTTATGAAAGATACGAAAAATTTTGCGTATAATACGAGTTTTATTTGGATGATTGCTAACAAGGCTCTGATACCACCATTTGGGGTTCGTATCAATTCCCACCCCTTAAATTGACCTTGTCCCAAGGTCAAAATAAGAAAATTCTTTGAGGAACTGCTTCATATGGTACCCAAGTGAATTGTACTGTACTGAAAGTGAACACTGATACCATCTGAATCGCACTGCTATAGGCTGCAACTGAGCTGGAACTTGAACTTAGGATATGTAGTCACTGGCTCGGCTCACTGATTGTACTGACTGATACTTCTTTGATACTGATACCTTCTTCTCCAATATTGGCCCATGATATTCCGTATTGTCGATTCTTCTAATTGCAACACCTGAGTAATCTGATATTCCATACATGTGATACATAAGTTTTCTTCTTTTACATTCTTTTTTAACTTTACTATGCTTTTACACTGTTGAGAGTCAATAAGGGACTTTTAGTCCCACATCGGAATATGTAGTATGTAGAGGAGCTAGACTCCCTATAAGTAGTGAAGTAGTCCATCAATAAAATTAACTCATCTATTATTTTCTACATGGTATCAGAGCCATAACTCTCTCTCTCTCTCTCTCTCTCCACAAAACAAAAATTCTCCCCCCCTATAACCGTAACCCGCTGCCCCCCCCCCCCCCCCCCGCTCCAGCCCGCCCGCTCCACCCGCTGCCCCTCCCTAGCCGCTCCAGCCCATCCGCTCCAGCCCCCCTCTCTTGCCGCTGCCCCTCTCCAGACCCTCCCGCGCCCCCTACAACCCCCCTCTCGCGCCCCCCCCCCCTACAGCCCCCCTCCCGCCCCCCCCTACAGCGCCTCCCGCCCCCCTACAACGCCCCCTACAACCCCCTCTCGCGCCCCCCCTACAGTCCCCTCCCGCGAAGCATCGAGTCTTGCTATAGTAGTCCCGTGGTTTGCCAGCCGGGACCGGGGGCTTCAAAGGTAATCGTCGTCCAGTACCGTAATTCAAGCCCAAATGTGGTCGTCGGATCGGTTCCGTGTCCGCTTGTAGAAAACTGGACGAAAGGGGGAGAGCACAGTGACTCAGATACAGAAAATGAGGACGAAGAAGATCTATATGTTACGCAGGGGGAGCAGCAGACAAGGGAAAAGGAGCTCCAAGTCTACAGAAGGAGACAACATAAGTCCAGTACTGTGCCTATGCCGTGCCCTGTGCCTACTGTACCAAGTCCCTCGTCTACTCCTGCTCCAACTCCTGAAGATGTTGCCCCCGCACTGAATCACTCGGATTCTGATGCGGATCTCTCCGACTCGGATGGTATGATCTCTCCACCACCTATTGCTCCCTTAAGGAGATCTTCTCGCATCAATGCGGGTAAGGCTCTTGCTCGTTTTGATGATTACGAACATGACATTGCCAACTTCTTGTCTTATTCTAACATTTCTTCGAATTATCGAGCCTTCATTGCATCGTTAGACTCTATTTTGTTGCCCAAGTGTTGGCAGGAAGCAAAGAAAGATCCAAGGTGGAAAGCTGCAATGATGGAAGAACTTGGGGCACTGGAGAAAAATAAGACATGGGAGCTGGTTCCATTACCCAAAGGAAAGAAAGCTGTGGGATGCAAATGGGTGTACACCGTGAAAGAGACGCCAGAAGGAAAAGTAGAGCGGTACAAGGCGAGGTTGGTTGCAAAAGGATTCACACAGTCATATGGAATAGACTATGATGAGACGTTTGCCCCAGTAGCAAAAATGAGCACCGTGAGAACTCTGGTCTCCATTGCAGCGAACTATGGGTGGAAGCTGTACCAGCTAGATGTGAAGAATGCCTTTCTTCATGGGGACCTGCAAGAAGAAGTATACATGGAGCTCCCGCCTGGGTGCTACGCGACGGAATCAAACGGAGGGACGTCGCAAGGAAAGGTGTGTAAACTGAAGAAGTCACTATACGGGCTCAAGCAATCTCCTCGAGCCTGGTTTGACAGATTCAGAAAGGCTGTTACAGGCATGGAATACCGTCAAACAAATGCAGATCATACGGTCTTCCTCCAGCATGCAAGAGGCCACATCACTATACTTGCTGTATATGTAGATGATATAGTGATCACAGGTGATGATGAAGTCGAGATCACTAAGCTGAAGTCAAAACTCGCGAAGGAGTTTGAAGTGAAGGATTTAGGAGCGATGAGGTACTTTCTAGGTATCGAGGTGTGTGAAGGCGAACAAGGAATTGTTCTCTCACAGAGAAAATACACACTAGATCTGCTGAAGGAAACAGGGATGCTGGGATGCAAAGCAGCGGTCACTCCAATTGACCAGAAGTGCAAATTGGGAGCAGAAGCAGGAGAGCCCGTTGATCGTGAAAGATATCAAAGACTTGTAGGGAGATTGATTTATCTGGGACACACTCGCCCTGATATCTCATTCGCGGTGAGTGTAGTGAGTCGCTACATGCATGATCCAAGAAAGGGGCATATGGAAGCAGTATTTCAGATCTTGAGGTATCTGAAAGGAACGCCGGGGAAGGGACTATGGTTCAAGAAGAATGGACGCATAGAAGTTGAGGGATACTGTGATGCAGACTGGACGAGCTGCATAGACGACAGAAGGTCTACCACGGGATACTGTGTTTTTGTAGGAGGAAATCTGGTCTCATGGAGAAGCAAGAAACAGTCTGTGGTAGCACGGTCAACAGCTGAAGCAGAATACAGAACAATGGCTCTGGGCGTAACAGAGTTGCCGTGGGTGAAAGCGTTGCTGACAGAGTTGAAGCTAGACAAGGGAGCACCATTACGTCTTCTGAGCGATAGTCAAGCTGCAATAAGTATAGCTAACAATCCCGTTCAGCACGACAGAACGAAGCACATCGAGATTGATCGATTCTTCATCAAGGAGAAGCTGGAACAAGGGATACTGAAGATTGACCATGTCCGCTCAGAAGAACAAGTTGCAGACTGTCTGACTAAGGGTCTTAGTTCATTAAGTCTGTCGAAGCTATGTAACAAGATGGGGATGATCAATATCTATCGCCCATCTTGAGGGGGAGTGTTGAGAGTCAATAAGGGACTTTTAGTCCCACATCGGAATATGTAGTATGTAGAGGAGCTAGACTCCCTATAAGTAGTGAAGTAGTCCATCAATAAAATTAACTCATCTATTATTTTCTACATACACCCTTGTTGATTTGTCTTTTTCGTTCAATTTTCTTTGCCGAATTGACCCGAAAAGAGACCCCTAATGTCTGTATCGGTCAGTATCGGTCCGTATCGGATCGGGACCGTAGCGGATCTGTATTGGCCGATACCCCAAACCATGGGAAAAAAGCAACATGGGCTTTGAAAGTGTTTGCTTATGTTTTAGGAACCGAGTTTTCTATAAACCTGAAATTATAAGTTGATGCTTCCCTAGATATTCCGCAATGATAAAATATTAAACTGAAGAAAACTAATATTGTATTGTATGTTTAAAATAAAATTATAATGTTATGTTCAGTTAGTTATATTAATGATTGTAAAAGTACGAAGTTGCAAAGTTAGCTAGCCCTATTCAACCCATTCCCTAATGGTTCGTGTTGCGTCTTTCGTAGGCTCGTGTATTTCGTGTTAATGCTTTCAGTGGACTGAAGTTTGACTTTTTTAATTACTTTATGTCGAGTTAATAAGGTTCATTCTTGTTCTTTTGGACAGATTGAATTTTTTTTAATCCATATCCAACTTAGTTTCAGTTTGTCTCGAATTTGGACACATATCAAGCTTTGGTTCTTGATTCTGGCTGTTGGTCGATTTCGAACTGGGATTTGAGTTAGGATCTACCTGTTCACTTGCGCACCCTGCTGTTGAATGTGAACGATTCACCCCAAATTTCTTGTTAATTAAAATAGATATCTTTATTTCCACCCGTATTTGAGACTCGCATTTTTTGAGAAATCAAATGAATGTAAAGATATAATTTTCCGAATTACCCTATAATAAAAAAAACAAAGGATTGGGTCACATGGTATCCAACATTAAACCCCAAAGTCGTTAAATAGTGGCTTTGACGATCCTCTTCTAAAACTGGACTTCGATTGGTCAAGCTACCTGAAGTGGTTTCTGAAACCAGACACCTACAAACTCGTAAAATTTGTTTAGTGCTCGGTTTTAGAAACCCAA
Organism: Iris pallida; assembly: GCA_029216955.1. Classification (NCBI taxonomy): domain Eukaryota; kingdom Viridiplantae; phylum Streptophyta; class Magnoliopsida; order Asparagales; family Iridaceae; genus Iris; species Iris pallida. Next base: position 19,793,997 of record JANAVB010028196.1, read on the forward strand.
CCCCTAAAGACTGACACTAGTTCTGTAAAACTATACCTTTGTTTTTGTGAAACCCCAAAAGTAAGACCCATGGTTCTATGGTATGAGCTTTTTCTTATTTCCTGCTTTTGAAGAACATGCAGAGAAATATAGTACCTTTGTTTGTTGTCTTACTTTTCACATTGCTTGTACAGGAATCGGAGTGGCTTAGAGCTACTCTGCACAAGTGGCTGGACGACGAGTACTGCCCCGAGCCCACCAATGTGGAGATCAGCAAGGTGGCTGCACGCTCGTACTACGAATCTCTGGTAGCAGAACGGGCCGACCTGGGTGACATCTTGCTGAAGATGGCAGGAGACCTGGAATCATCTGTATCTTTCCAGGAAAGCTTTCACGGTGCATTCTCGTCTGCAAATGCAGCCATCCATCTGATAACTTCGAGAATGGGTTCTGTGACGAAGGATTAGGTTTGCGTCAATCCCTCGTGTATCTCTTGTTCATGAGCATGTTTTTCTTGTTGCATAAGTTTTTTGTGAAAGTCAAGGATGATGTTGAATCCATGTTGAGGTTGTTGATCACTGTTGTTATACATCTCTGAGATATCTGGAACTGGAAGTCAAGGTTTGGAAGTCATCTGCGCTTGATAACTCCTTACCAGCTGTGGTTTGTCAATATGGCTGTACAAAATAAAAGTTTTGGTGTGATATAGGCATAGTGAATTAGTGACTATTTCTAACTTAAACGACAACAAAAACAAAGTCTTTATCCCAAATTTTTGGGGTTCAGCGGTGTGGAACTTTTTCTTTTCTTCTAATTTCCTACTTCTTTTGATTTCTCTTACACTTATATTGATAAATAGGTATAACAGGTTTGAGATGGATCTATGACGAGAAGCCCTGTGCGGCGCTTGCGGTCGGGGGCACCCACAATCTTCACGCATCAGAGGCTTGATGAACGCGGCAATATTCTGAGTCCTAGGAATAAGTCCAATGGACCCGTGCACGTTACCTCGCATCGGGCGAGCGTTCGTGCGGGTGCGACCGACCCGTGGACGTGCCTCGAATCAGGCACGTGATTAGAGATATTACTCGTCTTGTGCGTGCGGTCGAGTGAGTGCGAACGACCCGTGGACGTCTCTCACCTCGTGCACGATCGAGAGGGTGTCGGCATTGACAGATGTGCGAGGACAATGATGAAATACCGTGAAGACGTGCGGCCGTTCCACCCACGATCTCACAACATCAGAGGCCTGATGAATGTGACATACTCTGGGTGTATGTATATATATTTGAAAGAGCAATGCTTGATTCGAGATTGTTGCTATTCTTTTAGGGGGGAAAACACAAAAGAAGCAATTTTTTAATAACATTGGAAGACTGTATCAAAAGTTGCCCCAAAATCAAATTAATTTTTCAAAAAATAAATAAATTATAAGTTGCTTTTACCAAATAACCAGCTTAGACTTCTTTTCAAGGAAAAAAAAAACATAAACAATCTCCAATAAATAAGCAATTCCAAAGCTAGCCTAAGAAAACAATATGACAACTGAATATTAGTAATTTAGTAAAAAAAAATTGCAAAGGTTTTGAGATAGTCATCTCCATGCTAACAATAAAATTGAATACTAGTAATTTAATAAAATTGTTACATGCAAGAAAACTTTATAAGGCTATGTTAGTCCCGGGGGCTTGATCGAAGATGAAAACTAATGCAATCGAGATCTGAGATGTCACACAAAACTTTGTGATGATCAAACTCAAGATCTACGAATAAAACTAAAAGGCCAAATTACAATATGAAGGAGAAAAATAGCAAAGAGAAGATCTCTTGTTCTTCCTTGCAAACGTGTTGCAATTGGGACAGAACAAGTTACAATAGTCTAGAGAGATGAGAAGAAGAACAATGCTGGGGTGTCAAAACACCGTTGCTCAAAGCAAGATTCGCCCCACACGATCTGCTTCCAGGAACCAGCAAGTTTGAAGAACTTGTGGAACGGTCGATGTCACCTCTGTTCTGACTCCTCGGATGGATTTGCAATGGCGGCAGCAACTCCCTCTCTTTCTCTCTTTTCTGACTTGTATTTTTCGTAGTAGTCACAAAGGAGGCCAGAAGAGAGTATTTATAGAGAGAGGGTGGAAACCCTAGCCGCCTCTTCAGTTATGGAAAGATTGAATCAAATCACAAAAAGATAGCAACGAATTAATTCTAATCCCACAAAGATAGGAACTGAATTAATTCAAATCCCACAAATATAGTAACGAAATTAATTCAAATTCCACAAAGATAGGATCTGAATTAATCGCATTGATTCACCCTTTCCATAACCGATTTGAAATCTGCACAGTCAGCGTAGCCCTCCATGCGGCAGCAGCAGCAGCAGCCTGGCCGCATGGACCGCTTGGGCCGCATGGACCGCATGTGCCGCGTGAGCCGCATGAGCCGCATGGACCGTATGAGCCGCATGAGCCGTATGGACCGCATGAGCCGCATGAGCCGCATGGACCGCATGGACCGCATGAGCCGCATGGCCGCATGAACCGCATGGCCGCATGAGCCGCATGAGGCCGCATATGAGCCGCATGCCGCATAAGACCGCATGGCCGCATAAAGACCGCATGACTGCTGACGTGCTAAGTACAAAGTGCGCCAACAAAATGCCACATTACGTCTCATGAGCCCATGAGCCCGAGTCCGAGTCCGAGTCCGAGTCTGAGCCCGAGTCCGAGTCCGAGTCCGAGTCCGAGTCGCTAAGCCCCTTTGGGGCTTAGCTCCAAGTGGAATTAATCCAAGAGAATGACAAAAGCATTAATGCTTAATCCTTGGAGCCTTATTCTTACCTCCTAGTAAAATCACCCACATGGTTCCCTCCTTAGGGTCACCACCCCATGTGCATCTCTCAACAACACACCCAAGTATATATGTTGAGATAACTCATGGTGCTTTTCCAATGTGGGACTAAAATTTTACAAGGCATGTTGAGAGCAAGCTCTCTCAATGTAAATAAAGCACCAACAATCTCCCACATATCACAACATATATATATATGTGTCCAGGGTTGAGCGTTCCCCACAGTAACTGTCCATTTTGCATTAGGATAGATGTCGCTGACGACTTGAATCTTCCCGCATGGGTTAAATAACAATGTGATACAAGAATGGACTACGCCTTGAATTCTGCACCACAATTGTAATTCTTCCCACTCACAAAGTGTAGTTACGTGTGCTTCTGGCTGCACATTAAAGGCCCTGTGCCAGCCTGGTTTCAGTGTATAATTTTGGGCGTCTACAAGTTTACCCTCAAGAGACGGCCTGATATCTCTTTTCATACACTATAGGTGAGTTCTTTATTAAAGAGATATGGCATTAAGCCTTGCGCTTCCTTGCGGTGCTACGCCGCTATGACATGGCCTGGAGCCGAGGCATTACCCCTACCTGGGAACCTCATCGTAGTGTCATACTACTGTAGCATGAGGTCACAAGCCTCTTTGTAGTGCCAAACTACCCAGCATGAAGCCTAAGGCTTCCTTGCGGTGTTACGCCGCAACGACATGGCTTGCAATGCCGAGGCTTTACCCCTACCTGGGTACCTCATCGTGGTATCGTGCCACTGTAACATGGGACCATCCTCCCCTTTGTAGTGCTGTCTACAACTCTTTAATTACGTCATACAGCATTAGGCTACCTGCCTATTTGCGGTGCTACGCCGCTGTGACTTGGCTTACAAAGCCGAGGCATTACCCCTACCTGGGAACCTCATGGTGGAGTCACCCCACTGTAGCATGGAGATTCACTCCTTGTAGTGCTGCTCTACCGTGCTTCCTGTAAAGCACACCAGACATTCACTCTGCCTGAGAACTCATTAAGGCGTTTAAGCCAACCTTCCACAGGGTCTATTTTTCCGTAGAAAAATACATAGTAGACAACAGTGGTTATGGGTCCGTATCCCTTCCATGTTCCAGAGAACAAGTACCCACTGTTACCTGATAGTTTTCCAGTCAGTGATCCTCCTTTGAACCAAAAGTTAGATGCCTAGTAGATTTCTCTTTGAACTAATAGCATAAAACTTTATGGTAGGATTACAAAGACACACTATCAGAATGCCGTCAAGCCCATTTTACAAGCTGTGTCATCGACCAACTGGCGCTTGAGGCCCTTTGTGAACGGATCTGCCAGGTTCTCCTGACTCCGAACATCAACCACTGCAATTATACCTCTTTTGATAAGATCGTGTACTGCCCTGTGCTTCAACCGCACAGTCCTCTTCTTCCCGTTGAAGAGGTCATTTGATGCCACCGCCGCAGTCGCCTGGTTGTCACAGTATATCGGTATCGCCGGTATCTGAGCCCCAACCACTGGAAGATCATACATGAGCTCCCGAAGCCATTCTGCTTCATCTGCTGCAGTTTCAAGTGCATAGAATTCAGATTCCATGGAGGAACGAGAGAGTATAGTCTGCTTCTTCGACTTCCACGATATAGCAGCTCCACCCAAGGAAAAGACATATCCACCTGTGGATCTCTCGCTTTCCACCTCTGAACACCAGCTAGCATCACTGAAGCCTTCCACTACTGTCGGATACCCGTTGTAGTGCAGTGCATATGTCTGAGTCTTCTTGAGATATCTCATTACTCGCTTCACAGCTTTCCAGTGCTTAACCCCTGGGTTGCTTGTGAACCGACTCAGCATTCCCACGGCGAAAGCTATGTCAGGCCTTGTGGCAGTAGTTGCGTACATCAAACTTCCGATAACGCTAGAATACTCCAGCTGCCTGACGCTTTCCCTCGAGTTTGGCTTCAGCTTCTGATCACACCTGTATGGCGTATCGATCCCTGGAAGATCCTTATACCCATAGCGTGTGAGCATCTTCTCAATATAGTGAGATTGTGACAGCGCTACTCCAGTGTCTGTCCGGATGATCTTTATGCCCAAGATGACATCTGCATCCCCCAAGTCCTTCATACTGAACTTGGTTGAGAGGAACTTCTTTGTCTCTGTGACACAGCCTATATCCGTACCTAGGATTAGCATGTCGTCCACGTACAGACAAACGATGACTCCTCTTCCATCAGCGAACTTTGTGTAAACATATTTGTCCGTCTCGCTGACTCTGTAGCCGTTTGACCTAATAACTTTGTCAAACTTCTCATGCCACATCTTGGGAGCTTGCTTCAAACCATATAATGATTTTACCAACTTGCAGACTTTGTCTTCAAGACCTTTGACGACAAATCCATCTGGCTGTTGCATGTAAATCTCTTCGGTCAGCTCCCCATTCAGGAACGCTGTCTTTACATCCATCTGATGTATCACCAACTTATGTATAGCTGCTAGAGCGATTAACATCCTGATGGTGGTCATCCGAGCTACTGGAGCGTACGTGTCGAAGTAGTCTATCCCCTGTTTCTGAGAAAATCCCTTGGCGACCAGCCTGGCCTTGAACTTGTCAATAGTTCCATCTGCCTTCATCTTCTTCTTGAAGATCCATTTACATCCAATAGGCTTTTCTCCTTCAGGTAGATCTACCAACACCCATGTGTTATTGGAGGTGATAGAGTCAAACTCGTCATTCACTGCCTCCTTCCAGAAGATAGCATCTCTGGTCTTCATCGCCTCATCATAGGTAAGCGGATCTGCTTCCACATGATAGGTGACAAAGTCATCTCCGAAATCTTTCGGTCTCCTCGCTCGCTTAGCTGTCGGCTCGGCGAGTTCTGGTGCAAGAGTTGTTTCATCAACAACAGCTTCTTCTTGGACTACTGGCTCGTATGAGATTTCAGTCTCATTAGTACCTACATCATTTTCCGGAATGTCCGAAAGAATAATGTTTTTGTCTTTTGCGAACTTGTCTTCAAAGTATTCAGCATCGCGAGATTCGATAATATGATTTGATTCAATATCAAGAAATCTCCGAGCATCACTCTTCTCGGCATACCCCAAGAAGATAGCCTTCGTAGTCCTTGTCCCCAGCTTCTGAATCTTCAGATCTGGAAGCTTCACATACGCCAGACACCCCCACACTCGAATGACATTCAAGTTGGGTCTGACTTTGAACCAGAGTTCATGAGGAGTTACGTCCGAAGTTGCATATGGCACTCTATTCAGAATAAAAGTGGCCGTTAATGCAGCTTCTCCCCAGTAGCATTTTGGAAGACCTGCAGTGAGCAGCATGGAATTTATCATTTCTGTTAATGTCCGGTTCTTCCTCTCTGCTACTTCCGTTGGATTGAGGAGAATATGGAGCAGTAGTCTCGCATATGATTCCATGTTCTTTGCAGAACGATGCGAATTCATGAGACCTGTACTCCCCACCTCGATCACTTCTCAGCCTCTTGAGTTGTTGTCCAGTCTGCCGTTCAGCCTCGGCCCTGAACTCTCTGAACTTCTCGAAAGCTTCGTCTTTGGACTTAAGCAAGTAGACGAACGCGTATTTTGAGAAGTCGTCGATGAAGGTTATGAAATACTTCATCCCGGCCTTCGTGGAGAAATGTTTGAAGTCACAGATATCGGAGTGCACCAACTCCAGAAGATCTGTGCTTCTATTGACCCGATGAAAGGGTTTCCTTGTGATCTTTGTCTGAGCACACACCTCACACTTCTCCACCTTATCCCCACATTTGGAGATAAGTCCTAGACTAGACATTTTGTTAATTCTCTTACAATGAACATGTCCTAGTCTATTATGCCACAACTCAAGAGAATAATCAGAAAATGCAACTGCATTAATGTCTTCAAACTGGTTAACAAGCTGAATTTTAAACATGCCTTCGGTTTGATAAGCCTTCCCGAAGTATGTTCCTTTCTTGGACATCACCATTTGACCAGCATTGATGTCCATCCTCAAGCCTGCGTTGCAGAGCAGGCTCCCAGAGATCAGGTTCTTGGCAATCGCCGGAACATGCTTCACACCTTGAAGCGTCAGAGTGTTCCCAGAAGTGAGTTTCAGTTCCACGGTCCCGATCCCCAGAACTTCAGCTTGGGCCTGGTTTGCCATGACAACCTTCTCAGATATCGGCTGGTACGTGACGAACCATTCCTTGCCTGAACAGACATGGCAAGTCGCACCAGTGTCTATCCACCAGTCAGAGTCAACCCCCACAGTTGTGACCTGTCCGATCATAGCAACAACGTTAGAAACCAATGAAACCTTATTAGGCTCACCTTTCTCTGATTGTTTAGGCTTAGATCTGCATTCACTCTTGTAGTGGCCTTTCTTGCCACAATTATAACAAGTCACGTGGGACTTAGTCTTCTGTTGCTTGAAAGAAGGACCCTTCACTTTTAGATTAGCGAAGTCCTTCTTCTTGGGATGAGAAGCCGCCTGCTTCCCCTTGGAATCTCTTGTCTGCACAAGATTGGCTTTAGCCAACTGTTTGGACAGAGTGTCCACCTACGATCTCACAACATCAGAGGCCTGATGAATGTGACATACTCTGGGTGTATGTATATATATTTGAAAGAGCAATGCTTGATTCGAGATTGTTGCTATTCTTTTAGGGGGAAAAACACAAAAGAAGCAATTTTTTAATAACATTGGAAGACTGTATCAAAAGTTGTCCCAAAATTAAATTAATTTTTCAAAAAATAAATAAATTATAAGTTGCTTTTACCAAATAACCAGCTTAGACTTCTTTTCAAGGAAAAAAAAAACATAAACAATCTCCAATAAATAAGCAATTCCAAAGCTAGCCTAAGAAAACAATATGACAACTGAATATTAGTAATTTAGTAAAAAAAAATTGCAAAGGTTTTGAGATAGTCATCTCCATGCTAACAATAAAATTGAATACTAGTAATTTAATAAAATTGTTACATGCAAGAAAACTTTATAAGGCTATGTTAGTCCCGGGGGCTTGATCGAAGATGAAAACTAATGCAATCGAGATCTGAGATGTCACACAAAACTTTGTGATGATCAAACTCAAGATCTACGAATAAAACTAAAAGGCCAAATTACAATATGAAGGAGAAAAATAGCAAAGAGAAGATCTCTTGTTCTTCCTTGCAAACGTGTTGCAATTGGGACAGAACAAGTTACAATAGTCTAGAGAGATGAGAAGAAGAACAATGCTGGGGTGTCAAAACACCGTTGCTCAAAGCAAGATTCGCCCCACACGATCTGCTTCCAGGAACCAGCAAGTTTGAAGAACTTGTGGAACGGTCGATGTCACCTCTGTTCTGACTCCTCGGATGGACTTGCAATGGCGGCAGCAACTCCCTCTCTTTCTCTCTTTTCTGACTTGTATTTTTCGTAGTAGTCACAAAGGAGGCCAGAAGAGAGTATTTATAGAGAGAGGGTGGAAACCCTAGCCGCCTCTTCAGTTATGAAAAGATTGAATCAAATCACAAAAAGATAGCAACGAATTAATTCTAATCCCACAAAGATAGGAACTGAATTAATTCAAATCCCACAAATATAGTAACGAAATTAATTCAAATCCCACAAAGATAGGATCTGAATTAATCGCATTGATTCACCCTTTCCATAACCGATTTAAAATCTGCACAGTCAGCGTAGCCCGTGCTAAGTGCAAAGTGCGCCAACAAAACGCCACATTACGCCTCATGAGCCCATGAGCCCGAGTCCGAGTCCGAGTCCGAGCCCGAGTCGCTAAGCCCCTTTGGGGCTTAGCTCCAAGTGGAATTAATCCAAGAGAATGACAAAAGCATTAATGCTTAATCCTTGGAGCCTTATTCTTACCTCCTAGTAAAATCACCCACACGGTTCCCTCCTTAGGGTCACCACCCCATGTGCATCTCTCAACAACACACCCAAGTATATATGTTGAGATAACTCATGGTGCTTTTCCAATGTGGGACTAAAATTTTACAAGGCATGTTGAGAGCAAGCTCTCTCCATGTAAATAAAGCACCAACAGGCTATGAAAAAAAAATGTAGCAAGATGAGATAAAAAAACCTCGATTTCTCAAATTTCAATTTATAATTTGGAGCATGCTTGTTTAGTGTGAATTGGGGTTGGATGAACTGATAAGATTAGTTAAGTTGAGGAGAATAATGAAACTTCATTTCCACATTTCCATATGTTTTTTATTAGAATTATTATGTCTTGTAATTAGTTGTTAATTATTTTGCCTTTTCATCTTTAGAGGACAGTTGGCCTCCCAAGTGTTAGTGAATAGATAGACTTATGTGTACAACCAATATAATCATCTTTCTATTTTGAAATCCTTCTATTTTTTGTAAGCCATCCAAAAAAATGAATTAGTTTTTCAAAATAAAACATAACATGTCTTAAATTAAATAAAATCAAAAGAACTGTGTAAATTGTACCATACCTAATGCTACAAGATGTAGCCATGTAGGTGTGAATTTTTTTAAGGGACAACTTAACATGATATATCGATTGTGGAACTTCATGTGTCAGAGTCCACATAAATTTGGGTTTTTTCTAAGGACATCACAAAAATTGCTTGGAGACAACCCTTACTTGGACAGCCCAAGCAGGTGAATATTTTGCTGGGGGGGCACCCACAATTTACTTGGGGGCAGCCAAACATTAGAGTTTTTCTCTCTCCTCTCTCCTCCTCCTCCTTCCTCCTCCTCCTTCCTCCAGCGGCGGCGCCACCACCACTACCAGCCGCCGCCTCCTTCCTCCTCCTCCGCCTCCTTCCTCGTCGTCGTCGTAGACCACATTGGACATGGAGAGCGTGAGGGTGGGCATCTGCTCGGCCGAGCTGTCGGTGGACCAGGCGTCGATGAACCCTCTCGGCGGCGGGACGCTGTCGACGAGCTCCGCAGCGCAAGGACCTCCCTTCCCATATGCTGCTGCTGCTGCTGCTGCTTCTTCTTCTCCGACTGCCAGCATGTTGGCAGTCCTAACATAATGTGAGGAATTCCAACTTGCTGGCAGTCCCACTTGCTGGAGAAAATTGGAATGTCTCCAAGTAAAAAAATAGGTGGCAAACTTGTAATTTTTTTTGAACATGTTTGGACTGTCTCCAAGTAAAAAGTGTGGTGCCCTTAGAAAAAACCTAAATTTGGCGCCAATGTTGCTACGAGATGGTACTAAGTTTCTTTTTGCGATTATTGAATAAAGTTGTTTCATGTTGTCTATAATGGGATTTGGAAGATTGCTCATTATTTATGGAAATGCAACTAATGTAGTCGCATTATACACACCAGTAGGAATAACTAGTATAACCAAAAATCATACCAAACGTAACCAAACCAAATAAGACTACTTACATGTTGTTAGTTGTTCATTCCTCTCATACCACCTATCTTTTCTGTTGTGTTCGAGTGATAACTTAAAGTTTAGTTTTATTTTCAAAGCTAATTGGTTTATGGTTAAACTCGAACTAACCAAATTACTAATATAGTTTTTGTTAAATATGTTTTCGAACAATACAACATGTTTCTGTTTGGTGAGTTTACGGTTAAGCACGTATGTTTCAGTTTAATCAAATAGATTGAATGCACATCCCTGTTTACGAGAAAATATGACAAGTGGCTTAAGGGCCTGTTTGGTAACCAGTATTTGGGTCTGGAAGTAATGATTTTGTTGGAAGTGGAGTCTGGATCTCCAAATCCTTTGTTTTGTTGCAAGAAAAAACGAATTGTATTTTGCTTTGGGAATAGGGATGTATTTCCTGTCCCCTTGGATTTTTTTTTCTTCCCACGTCCATCTCAGTCATAAGGAAGTGGGCGGGAAAGAGAATAAAAAATAAAAAATCCAGCAATTCCTCCATTCGATACCTCAGTCCGACGATCTCATTGAGGCGACGGTGCTCCTCGGCCTGCCAGGAACTGCAGTGGCCGGCGAAGATCTTGCCGCCACGGGGGTTGACCTTGGCGTACTCCTAGAGGCGGTCGCGGAGGGGGTCATCAATGTGGAAAGGTTGATCCCGACTACCACTAAGGGGCTGTTTGGATCACAGCAAGTGGGAGGTAAGTGGCCACTTTTCGCTGCAGCTGCGGCAACTCTACCAAGTTTCACCGTTTGGTTCGCGGTTGAAACTGCAGTGAAAGTGGAGAATCTCACTTTCACTGCAGTTCTTGTCCCCCCATATTTTTTTTCTCACACTTGCAACCAAAAAGAGAGGGGAGTGGGCTGCAAGTGGTGAATTCTCGACGACGCTCGACGGAGTCAGATCTGAACGGGAGAGGAGGACCACCGGAGAGGCAGCAGGAGGAAGGGGAGGAAGGGGAGGAGGCGGTGGAGGCAGCGGAGGAGGAGGAGGAGGAGGAGGAGGCGGTGGAGGAGGAGGAGGAGGAGGGGAGGCAGTGGAGGAGAGGAGGCGGTGGAGGAGGAGGAGGAGGAGGAGGCGGTGGAGGAGGCTCTGAACGGGAGAAAAATGGGTTCTGTGTAGAGAGAGAGAGAGAGAGGATATATATTGGTTTATTTTAGAATTAATTAATTTAGTAAAAATAGCAAAATGTGTACTGTGTTTGTAGTAAAAAAAATATATTGTATTTTTTTTAATTATGATAAATAATTTAATTATTGGGGGTAACCATACCTAAGTTTACCACATCTCAAAAAAAAACTTCCACTTTCTACTTACATAACTATCCAAACACCAAACCAAATTTTTTTCCACTTGCAGCAGACAAAAAATATTCTATCCAAACACATTTTGGAAAGTACCACTTGCTGCAAGTCCACGGAAACTCAACTTGCTGCAAGTGCCACTTTCACACTTTCAAAGAGTTACATCTATCCAAACAGCCCCTAAGAGGATCTTGCGGAAGGCAGAGTCGACTGAACGAACGGAGGAGGGACATGGATTCGTTAGAGTCGACGGCGGTGGAGGAGGGGACTCCAATTTTCTTTAGAGAAAAGAGGAATCTCAATCACACACATCTGTGTGTGAGCTTAACGTGTGTAATTATTATTATTTTTTGAAAGGAAAGAGTAATTTATGACCAATTATATTTTGTACGGCTATCTTTGACCTTAACTAATTAATTATAATTTATTAAATTATTAAAGTAATTAATTATAATTGTTAGATTAACTACTATTTATAATAGGCTCTTCTACTTACCACTTTTCACTTCCTATTCCAACCAAACACATTTGTCTAATTTTTATTTCTCACTTTTTACGTTCCTATCAAAGCCAAACATACTTGTCCCCTACTAGGGGGACAAGGAAGTGGATGGATTTATATCATTCTTCCATCTTTGAAAGTCCAAATCAAATTTTTTCACACTTACGATTTACCAAACAGGTCTTAAGACATTGAAGATTGTTGTGGGTTTCATTGTGTTCGTGTTTTTGTTTTATATCTTATGTGAAACCTACATAGAAAAACTCAACAAAGGTAGGGTTGCAAACGAGCCAAGCTTTTGTAAGCTTGAACTTGACTTGACTAGAATTAATCGAGCTCGAGATTGAGCTTCATAAGTTTTTTATTTTAGAGCTTGAGCTTGACTTGAGCTTGTTTATATTAAGCTTGAGTTTGGCTTGGTTTGAGCTCGAGCTTGGCTTGATAAGCAAGCTTGATTCAAGCTTGATAAGCTCAAAATAGAGCTCGTTAATCTTGATTTCAAGCTCGCTCAACTTTATTTCAAGCTGATTAAGTTTGATTCAAGTTTTATGAGTTCGATTTCAAGCTAGTTAAGTTTGAATTCAAGTACTTGTAATATTAACAATTTATTTATAAAAGTTTAATTAATTTTTTTTTTTAATATCTTATTAAGTACATATAAATATATAAGGCGTATAACCATATAATTGTTATACAAACATATATAAAATTAGAATTCAACAAAGAACAAACCAACTTTTAAACAAGCTCCTAAACGAGCATCTAAACGAGCTAACTCGCAAGCTCATAAGCGAGCCAGCTCGCGAACTCAAATGAGCCGCGAGTACTTCTAAGCTTGAGCTTGACTTGTTTATTAAACGAGTTCGAAAATGAAACTTGAGCTCAACTTATTTACTAAACGAACTGAGCTCAAATGAGCTTTTATCGAGCTGAGCTTTGACCAGCTCGCGAAAGACTTGGCTCATTTGCAGCCCTAAAGAAAGGAAAGAGAACAAAAATGTCAATTAAATATTTGTTTATGTAAAATTATGTTTAAGTCGATGAAATAAAGGATAAAGTGCATTTAAACCCTCCCTAGAGTTGCCTTGTTTGCAAAATAAGACCTTTTAGAAAACTTAAGCAGTTTGCACCTCAAAAAAAACTTGTTTTGTTTAGAATGACCCTTATCCGTTAAATGGCCGTTAAAATGGCCGTTAAGATTTAAAAAAAAAAATAAAAAAAAATAGAAACTACATAAACTACCCCTCCCCCCCCACCCTTCCCTACCAACCCCTCCCTTCCCTACCCCCCTCCCCCCCTCCGCCGGCGACCCGCCCCCTCTCCGCCGGCGACCCGACCTCGACCCCTCCCGCCCCTCCTCCCTCCGCCGGCGACCCACCCCTCGACCCCCTCCCCTCCCTCTCCTCCCTCCGCCGGCGACCCGCCCCCTGACCCCCTCACCCCCCCTCCTCCCTCCGCCGGCGACCCGCCCCCCTCCCCCCTCTCCTCCCTCCGCCAGCGACCCGTCCACCGACCCCCTCCCCCTCCCCCTCCCCCCCCCCCTCTCCTCCCTCCGCCGACGACCCGCCCCCCGACCACCTCCTCCCTCCGCCGGCGACCCGCCCCCCTCCCCGCCATCGCCGACCCCCCCCCCCCCCCCCCCCCCTCCCCCCCCCACCCCGACCCGCCCCCACCACTGGAGAGAGGGGGGGGGAGAGGGGAGGGACAAAATCGTCTTTTAAGACGATTTTTAACAGATTTTAACAGCGGAGGGGAGGGGGGGGGGGGGGGAGGGGGGGAGGGGGGTTGATTTGAACATTTTCGTAACAGACTTTTTTTTGGATCAACGAGTCTTTATTTGTATTTTCGTGACATCTAAAGGGGGGTTTAAATGCACTTTACCCATGAAATAAATAAAAAACGACCAGAAATTTGTCTATATAATTCCCCACCAACTTGCCTAAACATCTCATTTCCCCTACTTTTTTCAACACCGGGAGAAGAAAGATGGAGAGAAGGGACGCGACATAAATCCCCATTTCCCTTAAAACCCTAACCCTAAATCCCCCTACAAAACCCTAGCCCTAAAAATTCCCCTATTTTCTACTTCTTCTTCATCTTCATCTCGCCATGGCTCCGATCAGCAACTACGAGCTCCACGCGCAGCGGCTGGTGGAGCCGGACCTCCCCATCCAGACGCGGCTGCAGATGGTGATGGAGGTCCGCGACAGCCTCGAGATCGCCCACACCTCGGAGTACCTGAACTTCCTCAAGTGCTACTTCCGCGCCTTCTCCGTCCTCCTGACCCAGCTGACCTCCCCGCAGCCCAGCGAGAACGCCGAGCACAAGCTCCGCAACGTCGTGGTGGAGATCCTCAACCGCCTCCCCCACAGCGAGGTCCTCCGCCCCTTCGTCCAGGACCTCCTCAAGCTCTCCCTCCAGGTCCTCACCCGCGACAACGAGGACAACGCCCTCATCTCCATCCGCATCGTCTTCGACCTCCTCCGCAACTTCCGCCCCACCGTCGAGTCCGAGGTCCAGCCCTTCCTCGACTTCGTGTGCTCCATCTACAACAACTTCCCCGCCACCGTCGCCCACTTCTTCAACTCCAGCACCACCGCCACCACCCCCCTGCCCCCCGCCGCCGCCGCCGCGCCGGCCGCCGCGGCAGCGGCGCCCAAGGTCGAGGGAGAGGACTCCGGGTTCGACACCGGCCCCGGTCCCTCCTCGTCCTACGTCGGCACCGGCCAGCTCAACCCGAGCACGCGGAGCTTCAAGATCGTCACCGAGAGCCCCCTGGTGGTCATGTTCCTGTTCCAGCTCTACACGAAGCTCGTGCAGACCAACATCCCCTACCTGCTGCCGATGATGGTCGCCGCCATATCCATACCGGGGCCCGAGAAGGTGCCACCACACCTCAAGACGCAGTTCGTCGAGCTCAAGGGAGCGCAGGTTAAGGTAATGAATAGCGGGATCGTGGAAGTTCTGTTTTTTGGTTGAAATTTGTAAAATTTCAAGTTCAAGGCAAGGTTCAAAAACTCGGTTTTCGGAACCCCCTTTGAATCATGCGAAACTTAGGACCCTAATTCAAAGACAAGTTAGGATAGTTAAGACGAGATTCTCGTGTGGAATTCGAGGACTATATTAATTTGAACAGAGCAAAGTAAATTGGTCCAGTGGAATTCTAGAGTTATTTCAAATGCATGTTAGAGTTCTTACTGTAATCTATGTTCTTTCATTCAGACACTTTCTTTCCTGACCTACCTGCTGAAAAGCTATGCTGAGTATATACGGCAGCACGAAGAGGACATCTGCAAGAGCATTGTGAATTTGCTTGTTACTTGCCCCGATTCGGTCTCGATTAGGAAGGTACATGGTTATTTTAGCCTGCCCTAGATTAAAGGGAAGTCTTCTTTTGTGTTGATCATCTTATATTTGGATATCTCTTTCCATATTTTTTTCCCAGGAACTTCTGATAGCTTTGAAGCATGTTCTCAATACAGATTTCAAGCGAGGCTTATTTCCTTTGATTGACACCCTTTTGGAGGAGAGGTAACTCGTACTACATTGTTTAGATGCTATGCTGCACGGACTCAAATACGACATGACACATACCTGAACTAAACAACACGACTCCAGTTTGGCTTGTCCAAGTATGACTTTTGAACAATCTGTGTCGTGACTTGTTTCCGATACGTTTCCAATACGATGAGACATGCACATGACAAAAGGAAAATTGAGGTTCAAATTATCTTATGTGATGACTGTTCATGCATGTCTCAACAACAAGAAAAGCCTCTATCCCAAGTTTTTGGGGTCGGATGTTCACGCATGTCTACTAAGGCCATTCCGCAGAGATTATCCTGCCAATGGTTTCTTGATCCCCTCTATCTGGCTTAGTTATAGCACTTTCACAGCATATTCTCCATATAAACCTATTAAAAGATCCAATTATTTTGGATTGACAGACCCTAACTCCAGTTTGCTCTACTACCCTCATGTTCCTCATGTTATGCACTTGCAAATTCAGCCAACTTCCACTCTGTAGTGACAGTCCTCTACACCTGAAACCAAATTATGTCATAAAACCTGTTATGAAGTTGGAAGACGTGAAGTTCTATCATTATTATAACTTCACCCAAATTGAAATTCAACTAGAAATCCAGCAGCTATTTGTATCCAACATCCCGACTTTACCGTTCATTCTGCGCATCAGCCTACATATACACAGTCATATCTTGTATCATCTTGGTGTTTGATTTCTTTAGCCGGATTCCTCCTCTTGGTGTATGTGTTATTAACTTAAAAACCTAGAGGAGGAATCGACATGCTCATAGTCATCGTAGACAAATAGATGGACCGAGCAGGAGCGACAAGATACTGGTTAAAGGTGATGTCCAGACTAGGTGTAGGACCTAAAAGAAGTTGTAATGAGGATGTAAAGAAGGATATGATTTTTGTTGATGTCATGTAGGAGTGACAGGACACGATCCTTAAGAGCCGAATGGAAGAAAAGGGTCCAAAATAAGATAGTAGTTAAAGGTATTAATAGAACTAGAGGTGCACCTAAACGAACTTGTGTTGAGGATGTAAGGAAGGATATGTTTTTTTGTTGATGTTACATAGGACATGACCCTTAAGAGCTGAATCGAAGAAAATATTCAACAACAACAACAAAGCCCTTATCCCAAAATTTTGAGGTTAGCTATTTGAATTCTCTTCTTCCCTTTGGCTCGTTAAGGACCATGTCCTTGTAACACCAACAAAATCTATTATCCTTTATAACTTAAAATCATGTTCGTCTATGTCTACCTCTAATACTAGCGGCTCCGTTAACTACTATATTATTGCTCCTTATGGGAGCATCTATTGGTGTGGGTTGCACATGTCCAAAGACTCCAAACTACTAAAACGTCCATCTCTAACTACTCACATATACACTCATTTTAAAATGATTCAAAATAACCGACCCAAAACTTTAGGATAAAGGCTTATTCTTGTTGTTTGGATTGTCAAGTGGTGATTACCAAAATAATTTGCATTTCAAACACAACATAGTACATTCCCCGAGTTATAGCAACCGTAATTTCTGTTAGTTTAATCCAACTTGGTGCACACATCACATCCTTGGCCACCTGGTGTGTTGTTTCCAACCTCTCATCTCCAAAATGAACAATCAAACTCGAGCTTCCCTTGTTGGTTGTGTCGACCAAAAGCTCATGGGTGGATTTCGTGCATCAAAAGCAATCGACACTAATGATTTGGTCATTTTCTATATCTTGAGTGCTTGCAAGTTAGGTTAGATACCACTAAGAAATTCTGTTTATAGAGGGACCCTATTGGATTACTATTGTGAAAATGATAATGCAGTAAATTTGAGAGGGGAGTTATGCTGGGGACTGTTAAGGCAAATGATACCCATGGTTATTGGTTAATGTTCAGTATTCACATGAATAGTAATCCAAGGATTTGTGTTTCTGAAATTGTAGAATTTTGAGGGCTCTAGGGAGGTTTTATAGGGGGTCAACATATTATGTGTAGGGATTATGTAATTGAAATTTATGATTGTGGAATTTAATCTCTCTCTTCATTGCTATATATTTTTCCTCCCAGTATGTTTCTCTGTATTCTTCTCACTTTGTTTGATGTATGCTTCTGCCTTTTTCCTTAAATTCTAAAGAACACCTAAGATGCCACTACTTGTTGATATTTTATAGCTCAAGCGAGAAATATGTCAATTTGATGTGTTTAATTGTTATTTTGGATGCTATACAAATTGCATAAAGATAATATGCTGGTTAATAGGGTGTTGATTGGGACTGGCCGGGTTTGTATTGAGACATTAAGACCATTGGCTTACAGCCTGCTTGCAGAGATAGTGCATTATGTTCGAAGTGACCTTTCCCTCTCTCAGGTGTGGTCTTGCTGTCTTTCACATCTGATTTTGTCATTAATTTGCAGTTCCTTTCCATTAATTGCACTATCATATGAAATTTTGGTGTTGTGAATGGAAGCATGCTGATCTGGTTTGGCAGGTATTATTCATCATGAGTCAGTCATCTATGCAGCCTCTTGTTGAGATTGTTGCTGTGCGACATGAAGTATAAAATACTGCATGAACATTGAACAAAAAGAGAAGATAGAAAATTACGATGATTCCACCCTTTTCCTTTCTCTTAAATTTCTCTTCTGTACCACTTCCACAACCCACTTCATCAGTGACACGCGAGTTACGATGGCCATCTATGTTGCACAAGTACATATACGAACACGATACAGATATGGCATACGAAAATAAATCTAGGATATGGGTACATCACGGATACACACGGTAAACGGTATATGAGCCAATGGTTCATATTGTAGAATGAGCCATTACCATGTTGGACCAATAGAAAAAAATTTAAAAAATGGAAAACAACATTGCCATATTGGACTATTGTTTAAACTTTTCTCTTGTTGGTCCAACATGACACAGTTCATTGTACAATATGAACCATTGGCTCATATCCTCTATCCCGTATAACATACACACACATATAATTATAGCACATTTATTCTTCAACCCTTCCCCCTCCTCTTCCTCTCTTGCTGCTGCTGGTTTTCTTTTTTCGTTGTCCTGTCGATTAGAGAAAGGGGGGATGTTTAAGTTTAAAAGTCGGATTAGGTATATTATAGGCATGGTAGTCAAAGGTGCGCCTTGTAACAATGCGCCTCGCACCTCACTACGCGATGTGCCTTTCTCCGGACGCATCCAAGGTGCACTTTTAGCACGACGCGCCTTTTAGCAAGGTGCAACAAAGAAAAGACGTGCCTTATTTTATTTTATTTTTTTTACAAATTTTTTTATGCGGGGAGATGGCCCTTACCTCATACAAGTGAGAGAGGGGTAATCCTTTCGACGGTTGCTAAAGTTGGCTACAGTTGAACTTGAGAAACTAAAATTTACTAAAGTGTGGTAGGAAAAATCCAAAATCTTGTTAGTTTTGTTGAGTGCTATTACTGCTATGTTAGTTCACTTGGTTATGTTTTAACATATTTTTGTTGGTTTTGATATGTTATTTAGTTATATTTCTTACATTACTAATTTATGTATATTTTTATTATTTTTTATTGCGCATCGTTTCGCTCGGACGCGCGCCTTAAGTGCGCTTTGCGCCTCGGGCGATTTGGACCATTTGCGCCTCTAGTGCGCCTTGCGCCCTTGATTGTAGGTTCATGTACGGGTGTAAATTAACCTGGATTTAAAACAAAAACCAAAACGTGTCTAAATAGTACTTATGGCGAATTCAACCCATTTTTTATTTTGAGTTCACTGCTGGACCGGGTCTAACCCGTGTCCAGACAATATCTAGCCTTGCCGTATCCGTGTAACATACTGGACACAGGCGTGGAAGCCGATTTAGCGTGTGTGTGCAACATAGATGGCCATCCTTTCTGTTCCTGTCTTCTGCCTCTCTTTTATATCTATATCCTTTTTATTTCTTCTTCAGTTTCTATGTTCGGCTTCCTCTACCTCATAACATATGTATAGTGGGTCTTTGAGCATATCTACCATTGTTATGGACCCATTTGCTACGAACATGACAGATTTGTTCAAGCCGCTGGCTGCTGTGCGTTAGGTTGGCCAACCATGCACATGCTCAAGCTACTGGCTTCTTCTCCGGTCTCATCGTGGGCTGTCAACTTTAAGGGTCTGTTTGGCAAATGGGAAGTAAGAGGAAATTAGGAAAGTAGAGCTAGTTTTCATTTAGTTGCTTGTTTGGTAGTTGGAAAGTAGTTTAGGAAAGTTGTAGGACCCACCGGCAAACTGGAAAGTATTAGAGATTCTAGTTTCCATCCAAATAGATGAAAACTCATTGAAAGTCATGAGAAGCAATAATGACTTATTTTTTATTGATACTAATTTTTGAAAAGGAAACACCCATTTTGAACCCCCTATGTTAATTATTATTATTATTATTTATTACCATGTCATTATCAGTTATAAGTTTCTATATTATAGTGTCTACCAAACAAACAACCAATGTTGTCAAAATCAGATTGGATCATAAAATTGTAAAGCAGTCCGGATCGGTGAGGACCCGTATGAATTGTAAGATTCTTGATTAAATATATAAAATAAATTCAAATGAATAAAAAAATATGGACAATTTATAAGAGGTACCATGCATTACTGAATATACATAGATCCACAAAACAAGTAGATTTTAGCATGTATCAATTATCAAGCACACAACAAATCCACCAACTCAAAAACTATAGTTAGTAGGATCTCAAAATGTTAAAAATCCAAAAGCTACAGTATTTAAATTATAGATGTTTTCGATCCTTGTCCACAACCGTGCAACGCTCATATGTCACATCAATTTTCTTTTCCATCTTCCAAAATCAAAGAGATGCATTTCAAAATGTTAAAAACCTGGAAAGCGATGCATGTCAGACCTACTTGGAGTGGTTAAACCGCACCAAATTGGCCCATTTGTAGTGTGCCATAAAAATTACCAATTTTGGTAAGATTTAATGGCTGATTTTAGCATATCAAAATTTGCCATCATTGGTAAAATTTTGATGGCGGAAATCAACATTAAATTATGTCAATTTTGGAGACAAACCTGACTTAGTTGCGGGCAAAGAGAAGACCTTAAGTGTCACGTCCCGCTCCCGCAGGAGCGATCGTCCTCGCTAAGGCGTGATGCCGCACGGGCCTAGGTTGCGCCCGTGCAAGGCCAAGTCCAGAAACGGCCGATTTGAGCTAGGCCACAGAGTCGCACAGAGTGTCCCCATTTGCAGCGGAAAGTAAATGAACACAAATTGAAGCGAATTCAAAACTCTTTTATTGATTTTCAAGAAGTTTACAAGCGGCGCTAGGCCGATATTACAAATCGCTCAAGCTCTCTCTCTATGAAACATAAAAGGCGTGCCAAGTGGCTTACAAGATGGAATGATTCATGGCGATGTTCCGATACATTATGTCCCGTATATGGTGCTTCAGCTCCTTGCAACGCTCCAAGGCTCCAGAGATAGCTCCGCGCCTTAGCACGTTCGATGGAAGCTCCGCACCCGCCGACGTTTCCTGCTTCCTGCAAGCAGACTGTGGGATTATCAGTACATTGTTATGCACTGGTGGGGAGGCTAGCTCGCCCACAACGCTATCATTACCAAACACGTTCCATTTACTTTTGTGCATCTCTATCATTCATTGTCTTTCTAATCTTGCCTTAGGATCAGTTTCATGGCATATTTCATAGCTTATCTCGTGTTGTCGAATACAAGTGTCGCATGGAAATACATGCATAACTTACCCATACTTACCGTCCGGCCTTCCCTGTTCAATGTAAACCAAGTTAGTCAACAATTCATGTGTAATATCATAACGTGATTCTTGGGAACATTCAATATCAAGGGCGTGTTCCTTCCTCAGTTTCTAGCGCGTCATAGGCGTGTTTCCTAACTCACTTCATAAAGTACTCTTTATCATTTGGTGTGATATATTTCAAGCCTATTCAGAAGGCGCTTTGTTTAGTTCACTTAGACTACTTTGATTTCAATGCAAGGACTTGCACGTGGATTGCCACCAGCAAGCCCACTTAATCTATATGCACCGGTCGCTGGCAAGTCAGCCATTATGGACATTTCTCCTGTGGCATTCTCATCTATCAAGCGTGATGGCTGGTACACCTTGATAGACTATTGAATAACCGGCCCTACGTTTGGTTATGTGCCCAAGCCCGCACATTCTGTCCGCCCGTAGGCCATGATTCCGCCTCAGGTCGGCCACGAAATCGTCGTTCGTTGCCCTTGGAATTCCTTTTCGTATTTTATTATCCTTTTAACTTAACGGCTGTCTTGAGCCATAGGCTAACCCTTAGCCATAATGCGTTATCGACCAGGTTGGCGTCCGTGCAGCGCGGGTAGCGAGTCCCGTTGTACGTGCCCGTCACACCTGTCGGTAACCATTCCTTTCTTTCTTATCTTTTCTTCATTCTTTCTTTTCTTTCTTTCTTTCTTTCACTTGTTCATTCGTTCATTGATTCATTCACATATTCATTCGTTTCATTCGTCGATTCATTCATTTACTTATTCATTCATTCATTCATTTATACATTTTGCAACTCCCTGTACGGGAGTCGCCTTGGCGACCCATTGGTCCCGTAGCCTTTCAATGTTGCTATACTCTGCTCGGAGCGACTATGTCGATAGTCTTCCGTTTTATTGTTGTAAACCATTCATTGTTTCATTGTTGAAAGCATAAGGGACTTGAACGTAAGCTTGTGCCTTAGCACGAGCGTGGAGCGCGGTGCTAGAGTTCTCGTATTTTCCATGTTTCTTTCCATATTCTATACAAGCATACAAGATGGAATTATTCCCTTAGCTAGGTGCGTTGAGTCCTTTATTAGCATGCACGGTGTTATCGCCTAGCGATTCTCGTGATAGTGTCCATATTGTTATGTGTCTAGGCTAAGCAGTGACGGGTTCATCGGAGCCACCCACCTTAGCGATGTTCGCATCGGCCGAACGATACTCCGAGCGCGCCTCTGAAAGTCTAAGTCTGGATTCATCTTGACGGGCCAATGTAAGCCTTGCATCGATTCTTCATTAGGTCGATGCCAACTCTTCGGGTCGACGGCTCGTTTGAGTCGTTGCACTTGCCGATTGAATCGACGTTCCGCTAGGGCGGAGCGGGTCACTACATAATACACCACTCAAAACAAGTCTCGTCCTCGAGACTTCCTGAGTGCAGGTCATCCTACCATTCCTTAACTTGCGTCGTCGTGTTTCTTAGGCAATCCCTATCGAACGGCTCTATCGTTCTTTGGCACCGAACTATACACGGTTATCCTTCCAAGTTTTATGTTGCATGTGTTTGATGAATTTTATCGAATGACTGTCCATTCATTTTTGACTTGATGTTACTTATTCAATCGTCGAGTTTCTTCGAATTGGTTGCTATTTCTTCGTGTCATGGGACTGAACCGGTCGTACGAGGTGCGTTGTAATTCGTCAAATACGAGTATCGTAGGCTGAGGCAAACTCACTTTCGTTTATGCGCATCGCAACACCCACTTGCAGCTGCATTCGAGTTCATCATACCGCTGAGTTTGGATCGTGCACGCATTCAAGGCGTCCCCCGAATACGTACATTTCAACCAAGCTTAGCGACTAGCGAAGTCGGACAAGCTACTCGTGATTGTTTTGATTTACCGATCGTTTTGCTAACTTCGATTTAAAACCGAACTCATGTGTGTATCACATATCGTTTATCTCGGTCCTCGAGATGATTTCGATTCGCTTCTCAAGCGCTCTTGCCAACAAAATCAATATGATTTCTCTTCTTAGCGGAGCCGACCAAGTCTAAGTAATTCCCATCCGATTCGAGACCAAATATTGCACTATCATCGAGTACATCTTCCGACCAATGATTCAATTCGTTATCCCAACTTTACTTGCGCATCGTCCATTCCTATCATTCCCTTCGTTTGGGGCCATTCTCGCCGTCGTTCACGCACACTCCCAGTTCCCCGTCCTACTCTAAGTATTGCTGCCCAAGTCTATCGTCCGTCCAGACGATACTGTAAGGTCAATCGCACAAGTTCAATCACTCGGCATAGGGTCGTCCGCCTATCCTCTAGGTCATCTCACAGGGTCATAGTTACACGTCAAGTCCGTGGCTCATCGTGCAAGGTCGTTGCACGACGCTCTCCCCAAATCCTATGGTCAAACCATTTGTTCGCTTGTACAGGAGTTTCTACCCAAGCTCGTATCACTCAGATTTCTAAACATCGAGCATGATCACCTAATTCGCATCAAGACTTACGTTGCACATATTCAATTCCGTTCAATCACCAGTTCTAACCAATTCATGTATTCGATCACGAGGTCATCCTGCTCGACAATACATTGCGTCCCAATCTCACGCGAGTCCGATTATCCACGGCGGTTCATGAATCACCATGCACGCTCCCGCGGAATAATCATTCTCATCGGGGCGTAACTCTTGTTTGAGTTTTAGACTAACCCATTCTCGATACGCGGATTGGACCTACTCAATCCTCAAGTTCAATCTTTCAAGCACATAAATTCATTCTCGAGTCCACCTTCGCGTCAAACCACAAGTCGAAGCATACGAATTGCCACGCCATGCAAGTACCGATCACTCCCGCTGTACGAATCACCATACCAGCGCTCACGCGGAGTGATAGCCCTAGTCGGCGTGACGCATGTGCGAGGCTGAAGTTGCGCTCGCATAAGACAAGAACGTCAACGTTGTGGTTATCGACGAAGCAAATCCAAACATTCCATTTCCTCCAAGCCAAGATCTCTATTCGATAGTCCGACCGTCATGCGTTCAACTAGAAAATCCTCGAGCCAAGTCTATCTTTTCCTCGACACATTTTTAACATCCCAAGTATAGCATCCAACGGAACAATGACATTTGCACGACCGTCATTCGTCGAGTCAGAGTGCCCCCGAGTTATCGCATATCGATCTTTGATATGCCTCAATACCATCGACGATATGCGTAACCTAACGATCTTCCTTTGCAACCAATTTCGAGTCGTGCGACGATGCCGTTGTCCGAGTTGGATATTCCACAATTTCATTTAATATTCAAGATCAAGTTCCGTCGCTCTTCCTCAAGCTCATTTCAAGATCGTTGTTCTAAACCCAAGTCATACTTTCTTTGAATCAATCCGAAATCGTACGCGCGATCCTCTAGGTTTCCTCGACCAAGACCATTCATTTCCATTCGTCATTCTGAATCATTTTCTAACTTGCGTTGCCCATTGACAAGTTGTTCGAACGACATCTCGCTCGGGACTTTCGAAGTCACGATCAACTAAGCGTGACGCGTTCTAAGGCTTTGCGCGATCGCATCGCCTCGCCGACGTACTCGTTGTGTTTCGTAATCCTCAATTTTCGCTCGAATGATTTTCCAAGAACATCCATACACCACTCGGGTTCGAGCCACTCGACTAGTCGTCGACACTCATTTATATTCTTCTCCGAACTTATCACATACACCACTCGGGCTCAAGCCATCCGATTCTAGTCCTCAATCACATTCGCGTCATGCGCTAAGACACCCTTCAGATTCGTTCGACGATCTCTAGCGTAATCGCTCACGTCGCCTCGACGTACTAAGTCGTTCGCACTAATCCTCAAAATCCAAGCCAATCTTTCGTGCACGCCTAAGCGTTAGTTTGATAGCGTTCCTATCGATATACACTCTAAGTGTATCTCCGTTCCCGACCGAGAGGTACTTGATATCGCTCGCCACTCGATTGCACCAGAAGTCGAGGTGCGCGACACGCGGACTAAGTTGTGCCGCATAACCATCCCGTGCGGGCTATATTCAAGTTTGCACGCTCACTCTCTAATGTCGACGTAGGACTATTTGGGCATACACGTGACTTGCTAACTTAGCATGTGTTCTCTATCGAGTCAAGTTTAACATCGTTCGGCACAAAGGCCTTCGCCTATCGATCCCGTTCAACCGAGTACTTGTTCGAGCTTTTGAAAATATTAGACTTATTGTATGGAACATCCCGAGGCACAATGAGAGAGAGCGTACACTTCTTTTGTTTCCAACCGAGCTTTCAAAACTGAGAAAATCGAAATGAAGTCCAAGGACGTAAAGCCGTGCTCTGATACCAATCTGTCACGTCCCGCTCCCGCAGGAGCGATCGTCCTCGCTAAGGCGTGATGCCGCACGGGCCTAGGTTGCGCCCGTGCAAGACCAAGTCCAGAAACGGCCGATTTGAGCTAGGCCACAGAGTCGCACAGAGTGTCCCCATTTGCAGCGGAAAGTAAATGAACACAAATTGAAGCGAATTCAAAACTCTTTTATTGATTTTCAAGAAGTTTACAAGCGGCGCTAGGCCGATATTACAAATCGCTCAAGCTCTCTCTCTATGAAACATAAAAGGCGTGCCAAGTGGCTTACAAGATGGAATGATTCATGGCGATGTTCCGATACATTATGTCCCGTATATGGTGCTTCAGCTCCTTGCAACGCTCCAAGGCTCCAGAGATAGCTCCGCTCCTTAGCACGTTCGATGGAAGTTCCGCACCCGCCGACGTTTCCTGCTTCCTGCAAGCAGACTGTGGGGTTATCAGTACATTGTTATGCACTGGTGGGGAGGCTAGCTCGCCCACAACGCTATCATTACCAAACACGTTCCATTTACTTTTGTGCATCTCTATCATTCATTGTCTTTCTAATCTTGCCTTAGGATCAGTTTCATGGCATATTTCATAGCCTATCTCGTGTTGTCGAATACAAGTGTCGCATGGAAATACATGCATAACTTACCCATACTTACCGTCCGGCCTTCCCTGTTCAATGTAAACCAAGTTAGTCAACAATTCATGTGTAATATCATAACGTGATTCTTGGGAACATTCAATATCAAGGGCGTGTTCCTTCCTCAGTTTCTAGCGCGTCGTAGGCGTGTTTCCTAACTCACTTCATAAAGTACTCTTTATCATTTGGTGTGATATATTTCAAGCCTATTCAGAAGGCGCTTTGTTTAGTTCACTTAGACTACTTTGATTTCAATGCAAAGACTTGCACGGGGATTGCCACCAGCAAGCCCACTTAATCTATATGCACCGGTCGCTGGCAAGTCAGCCATTATGGACATTTCTCCTGTGGCATTCTCATCTATCAAGCGTGATGGCTGGTACACCTTGATAGACTATTGAATAACCGGCCCTACGTTTGGTTATGTGCCCAAGCCCGCACATTCTGTCCGCCCGTAGGCCATGATTCCGCCTCAGGCCGGCCACGAAATTGTCGTTCGTTGCCCTTGGAATCCCTTTTCGCTCGTACACGAGCCGTCCACGACCATTTCGTATTTTATTATCCTTTTAACTTAACGGCTGTCTTGAGCCATAGGCTAACCCTTAGCCATAATGCATTATCGACCAGGTTGGCGTCCGTGCAGCGCGGGTAGCGAGCCCCGTTGTACGTGCCCGTCACACCTGTCGGTAACCATTCCTTTCTTTCTTATCTTTTCTTCTTTCTTTTCTTTCTTTCTTTCACTTGTTCATTCGTTCATTGATTCATTCACATATTCATTCGTTTCATTCGTCGATTCATTCATTTACTTATTCATTCATTCATTCATTCATTTATACATTTTGCAACTCCCTGTACGGGAGTCGCCTTGGCGACCCATTGGTCCCGTAGCCTTTCAATGTTGCTATACTCTGCTCGGAGCGACTATGTCGATAGTCTTCCGTTTTATTGTTGTAAACCATTCATTGTTTCATTGTTGAAAGCATAAGGGACTTGAACGTAAGCTTGTGCCTTAGCACGAGCGTGGAACGCGGTGCGAGAGTTCTCGTATTTTTCATGTTTCTTTTCATATTCTATACAAGCATACAAGATGGGATTATTCCCTTAGCTAGGTGCGTTGAGTCCTTTATTAGCATGCACGGTGTTATCGCCTAGCGATTCTCGTGATAGTGTCCATATTGTTATGTGTCTAGGCTAAGCAGTGACGGGTTCATCGGAGCCACCCACCTTAGCGATGTTCGCATCGGCCGAGCGATACTCCGAGCGCGCCTCTGAAAGTCTAAGTCTGGATTCATCTTGACGGACCAATGTAAGCCTTGCATCGATTCTTCATTAGGTCGATGCCAACTCTTCGGGTCGACGGCTCGTTTGAGTCGTTGCACTTGCCGTTTGAATCGACGTTCCGCTAGGGCGGAGCGGGTCACTACATTAAGTCTATGTTCATCAATGTAGCCAAACCAATCGAAGAGGAGACAATGAGAACTAGGTTTATAGGGTACTATGGAGGTTGAGTTGGGATCTGATGTGCCAGAGATTCCGAATGTAGCCAAGCTCCTACTGAAGGAGTATGTGTTGACATGCCTCCGACAGATCGACCAATAGACTTTCCGCATATGAGGAAAGATCCAACATTGTATCGATCTCATACTAGGGATGAGTCTTTCTAATAGACTCGCTTATAAAATGAGGATTATCCAACATTGTAAGATCCATGATCCTGATTGTAAAATCCTAACAACAAGGCAAACAACATTTTTAAGTTGGAAAAATAGTTTCCTTAGGTTTCTAGAAACCAATAGAAACATGTTTCTTAGGTTCTAAAAGCTTCCATTTGCCAAAAAGGCCCTAACGTAAACCCTTTATGCTGGTGCCAAAATTCTAGCCAAGGTATCTATGAACATGAGAGCAATGCCATCTGTTTTCAACCTATCCAAAAACTGATCCTGCAAGTTAGTATGTGTGCTTCTATTCCAATCGGAAATTAGTAAAAGCACATACAATGCATTTTAGAAGTTTCTGCTATTCCTTGCATGGTGAGAAATAATAAATACCAAGTTTTTGCTACAATATGTGATATAGGATATTTATTTGCAGTTCCTTTGTTTGTTAGTAACATTTATGATTTCGTCGTGGATTCTGAAAATGTGGGATAGTAAATTGCAAAGTTATTTATTTTCTTCTATGAATATTTGAAGCATTAAGTTGATACTTTTGGGTTAAAGTCAATTGATATTTTACCATTATCTTTTTGTGCTAAAAGAGTCAAAGTTATTGTATTGTGCCCAATATTTCTTAACGAACCATATGGTTGCACAGTTGTCGAGGATTATCTACTTGTTTTCGAGAAACATGCACGATTCATCCTTAACCCTTGTCATTCATACAACTTGTGCTCGCCTAATGCTGAACCTGGTATGTACTTTGGAACTTTTTCTTGCACTAGTTGAATGGTTATGTGAAAGCTTTTATTTGATACTCGTGATGTTAAGTTTACAATAAAAATGAATCATGATTGTCAACACGAGTGTACTCTTTTTTCTTCTTTGTTCGTTATTAATTTTTTGGCGGGGTTGACTTAGGTGGAGCCAATATATGAGAAAGGTGTTGACCAACCAAGTATGGATGAAGCAAGGGTTTTGCTGGTATGACTTTTTAAGTCATGTAGATTTCTGATATCTACTATTCTACTTGCTATTACCCTTTGTTATTCAGTGACAAATTTTTAGGTGGTCTAACCTAACAATTGAATTTATTTTTTCATTTCCAGGGGCGCATATTGGATGCTTTTGTTGGAAAATTTGGCACCTTCAAGCGCATTGTTCCTCAAGTATATTCCTTTACCCCTTACCTTATACTAGAATCTGTAGCCAAAATGCTCCATTGTCTTCTCATACTATTTTCTTTCAAATTTCTGTAAATTCAAGCAGACATTGATATTGATTGTATCCTTCTGCAGTTTTTGTTCTTAGCATTCTTGGGACTAGCCTCGAGGAAGTCCTTTATATTTGATCATTTTGGTGGAAGTTATTTGCTCTAGACACATTGTACTTATATGAGCAGCTGAGCACCTGAAGACTTTACTTGTTTCAGTCGTTCTGGATGACGACTTGTTTATAATAGATTGTTGGTAGTTGAATTTGTTCATTCGAACAATTTGCTCTATCTTAACCTGCCACACATTACAACTCCAAAACAATTTACTCGACGAAGATCATAGAGCAGATGAAGATGTCTTGAAACTAATTATGCTGTGTCGTTAGTCATCCTAGTTGCTACTGAACTAAGATTAGTAAACTCTGCACAAGGTCAATTTTCGAGTTCTAGATTTCCACTCTTTTCGTGGTACCCTTTCTTCAACTCCCGTATATTCTGAAGAGCTTACTGGCATGTACATTTTCATGTATCTTGTATGTTAATGGTTAAATTAGGTTGTCCTTGTTAATATTGATGGATAACATTCAAAAAGTTAAATCTTCTTTAGGTTAGGAAAACAGTGTCTGAGAATCCAAAGACGTGTCTTTGTGCAAAACCATCTCTAACAACCCCCCATCATTTTAGTATAACCATCAATTCATTGGTTGCATTCATCGCAACCGTCTGAATGCTGAAAACTTTAAACCCAGATTCCTTTTCTGTTTGTCTGTTGTAATTCCTTCGTATAGCTTTGCTAGAGTTTGGTGTAGCCTAAACGGTATATCTTGAAATTTTAGCAAAGGTTAGGAGATGGTGTTATAATGAATGGTGGTCAATGCACACTGACCCAAAATGCATTGATTGTCTACATTCTTTGAACGAGGAAGCAAACTTAGGAGATAGGAGCATCCAAGGACTCTTCAACTTAGGGGAGATTGGACTAGTAGATGAAGATGTTAATGCTGCGATCTTTATTTCCTTTGCACAATTAGACATCCTTCCATAAGCAAGCATTAGGCCAACAGTTGGCTGCTGCACTTGGAGCCCATTCTCTAGAATGGAGCCTAGAAGGCCTTCTGAGGTACTTAACATATATAACAATTGAGTAAGAGGTAGTATTAGTAGTATTCATGAGGCTCTCTTGTGAGTCAAATCAAGTAATTATGGAGAAATTTCGCCAATACTTTAGAAAATATTACACTGTGGTAGCTAACAGTTTGCTTGATAATCTCTCTCCCTTTGATCTAAAGACATGGTGTACGCTGTTGATGGCTCTTTCTATCCATATTAATAATTTGTTTGAGTTGATACAGCTAGCAGAAGAAGGCGAAGAAGGAAGAGAAAGGTCTATTTTGAGGTTGAAACTAGAAGTTCCTATCCAGGTTCGTATATCAATTGTCATTACAAGATGGTTCTCTCATTTTTTCGACAAAGAATCTAGATTTTATTGAATGATCAATATTTTGATCATTATCATTATCTTTTTCCTGGGCTTTGTATTATATTTGATTAGTTTATGTAGTAGACGACCAAAGGAAAGATTTGTTCACCGTTTTTAAATTTCATCTGAACAAAGTGAAGATTCTTTCCCATTTTGACAGGATCTAGAGCAATAGTGAAGCTTCACTCCACCCTTGTCTTGGTGTAAAACCATGGATAAGATATACTCCATTATAATTGGATGTGTATCCATTTTATTCAGCAATAAATAAATAATGCACAATTCATATGATTTGCGGAGGAATTATCTGATAGAAATTGCAATAAAGGAATTATCTGATAGTAATTGCAATCGCAGATGAACCAACCTTAACTGATTACAAGAAATAAAACGCACAAAGAGTTATATGCTCTTGTAGTTTAAATGCTTAGTGCATACACATATATGATCCTGGCTGGTTTATGATGCTTTGGTCTGGTATTTCTAGTGGCAAACCAAATAAGATGCATGTTTTTCTTATAACATTTTGCTCCCCAGGAGACTAAATCATAATGTTACAGTCTATGTTGTATGGACACGGTACAATATGAACACAGTGACGGAAATGGTACACATTTTTGCACACTCTTATGTATTTTGAGATGTCTGTCTCTTGTGCAATACGTGTCCAGTATGACGTCTCAAGGACACGACAGCAATCTTTAAAGTCCCCAAGAAGCTTCCTAGGTTACAACAGATTCAGCCATGAACTAGATGGAACTCTGAAGCAAAGGTAGTTTTCTAATGTTGACCTGATGACATAGGGCTCAAGGGTACTGCAAGGACATCGTAAAATGAATCCAAAAAAAAAGAAATTGTCATTTCCTTCATTTGATGTGGACAAAAGACTGAAAGTCTTGTTATGAGATTTTTTTTCGTCCGGAATATCTTCAGATCATCAATTCTACCGATGACTAGTTAGTAAGGAATACCACTTATGATGTATAACCTAGTTTGCCTCAATTTTTTCAATGCGAACATGTTATTGGAATCTGATCAGTGATCGAGGATGATTGGGTGTTTTTCTTGGTTTTCCTTTGAGTCGATCGATAATTGTGCTAACTGTATGTTTACTTTTAAATTGACTTCCCACTCAAAATTCATATGCACTCATTTTTGTTTCCATAAGAGTTGGTAACTCTTTGTAGTCTACTTTAGTCCCACCTTGGATTGCGTTGTATGAGGAAAGGTTCACCTCCTATTTATATATACTCGTGAAGTTTTCAACTTTAGTCCCACATCAATAAAGTATTCAAGTCCAGTTTTCTATTGTTATTAAATGTCCAACCTATACCATGCTTTATTATTTTTTTTTTTGGGTCCACTCAACCTTCTCTCTTTTCTGTGTAAGATAAATTTTTTGCGCTAGCAATTTTGTTCGTTTCAATGATTTGGAAATCTGATACTTAGACAATTCAGGCGAGCCTGAACTTTTGAGGCAATATATAGCATATACGAGTTTTTTTTTTCCAACCCTATGTAGTGTGGACAATCCAAAAATCCATGCCATATTGCACTGGACACGTATTGAACACACCACTGACACTCCAAATTACACTACGACACACCAAACAGGTGCCGAATCCTTGCCGCGTGTCTGTCGCATCTGTCTTTGCACGGTAACCAACCAGACCGGTGGTGTAGATTAACCACCAGATACATACTCCTATAATTGAAGTCAACTTCAGATACAAGCAATACAGGCTGAGGTTATGCTTTCCTTGGGTATGTAATTATGAATTAAGTTCATCAAGTTGTAATTGCAGGCACTAAAGGAGTATGAATGAGATCACAATGTAGTCCCACAAATGGATTTTATTAAGAAAGATTGTATTCATATAATTTTTCTTCAATAAGTAAACTTCAATTGTTCAAGTATTCTCTTTTCGATTTTACAGATAGCCAAATAATTGTCCAAATTGTATAGAGCGACTAAGCCTGATGTTGGCTCCAAAATTTTCATCAAGGACCCACTGGACCCACTGAGCTTTTAACCTAAAGATAATCCAGTTTTGGAGACTTGTACCACAATCCATATAATACGAAAAAAAAGCCAAATAACACTGCACATTTTGATTGGTTGTAACTACAAAACAGAACCTTTTTTCTATATTTATTTGATTTGAACTATCTTCATCTTATATATTTAAGCATTATTATACCATTATTAAGAAACAATGTATCAAGAAAATAGTTTTGCCGAAATTAGGATGCCAAGATGGATGAGTGACAATACATTAGAAGATAGGATAAGAAATGGGGTATTCGTGAGAAGTTGGAGGTTGTGCCAATCGAGGGCGATATGAAAGAAAATTATTTTAGGTGATTTGGACACGTTCAACACAGACATACCAATAGATGCTCTGGTAAGAAGCGGCATATAGTAGTAAAAGGAGCCGCTAGGATTAGAGGAGGCCTAAAAGAACATGTATTGAAGTTGTAAGGAAATATGTGTTTTTTTTAGTGTCGTGGAGGACATGACCCTTAATAGAGCTGAATGGAAGAAAATGATTTAAACAGCCGACCTCAAAAAATTGGGATAAAGGCTTCGTTGTTATTATTATATTTGTTGTCTTTGATTTTATTGTGCTAATAGAGATCGATCTTTTTTGCAGGCTGTTCTCAATTTGCAGCCACCATTGGAGTATTCGAAGGAAGTTCATGATTACAAAAATCTAATCAAGACTTTGGTTATGGGTAATTTGGTCCTAAATCTTGAATACCGAATTATTTTGCAACCATATAATATCTCAAGTTGGTTACTTATATCTTATCTATTTATATCACAGTGCTCTTGTTGTTTGGTGGTGGATACTGCACAAGTATTACTTGATTATACTGCTCTATGGTCTTAATTAAACTTCTCTGCCATGTGTTACCCTAAAGCTTAATGCCTCTTCATACCGTGTGAGGGATGTTGGCTGTTTTATCCTGAGTTAATTACCTTTCATTTTGCAACTCTAATTCATAAGAAATGCATGCAACGTTAGATATATAGTCCTCAAACAAGGGGTTCAAATAATGATAATGAGCAATCAAGCAAAACTTGTTGCGACTCCACTCCTTTGTAATTTTTCTCTTGTTGTAGCTCTTGACTGTTACCATCACATGTTTTTGGTGTTCAACCATAACCCAACTGGGATTTATTTTCTCAAACCAGCTCATTTTGGAGAAAGTCTACCCCACTCCTACCTTTCTTGGTTTAGTTGTGTCAAACCCAACTCTACTTTTCAGCCCTAGCCTGAGCTGGCATTGCTTCCACCACGAACTTGGTGTCTTTGCCGTCATGAGTTCTTGCTGCTGCCTCTATGAGGTTGCCTTGCTGTGATATCCGGCTCGTGTGCTTGCTGATAGTGCTGCAAGCTTGCTAGTGCATGGGGTGGAATCAAGGTGTAGGTGGAGATGAGGGCGGTGCCATATGCTATGGTAATGGCAAGGGAGTCGGAAGCGGGATGAGGGGAGGGGATAAGGAAGACGAAGATGCATAAACAAGATTGGGGGATTTTTTGTTGTTTTTTATGGAAGAACAAGATTAGAGGTGTGGTGCAGGTGCGGGTGTTCCGTTGTCTCTCTCTCTCTTACACATGCTCAATTAGTCACACTCATCTCTCTTTCGCTATATATATATATACACACATGTAGAGAGAGAGAGAGAGAAAGAAAGAGACGAGTATGACTTATTTTTTTTAAAATAAAATAAAATGTAAAATAATATATATATATATATATATATATATATATATATATATATATATATATATATATATGCAGGATCATGATTCTTGCTTTTAAGCATCCTCGAATGTCCCCGAAATAGCAGCCATTGCATCTGTCTTTTTTAAACTGTACAAATTAGTTCCTTAACCACTCAATTTCTCACGAGATTTTTAACTAATCTGTACGGTCCAAAAAGACAAATCCAAAGGTTGCTATTTCAGGAACATTTGAGAATGCTTAATGGCGGGGATCCCTATATCTCCTTATATATACACACACAATTGTGATCTTAGTTCTTACATTGGTGATATATGTTGTAGGAATGAAGACCATAATTTGGAGCATCACCAATGCTCACATACCACGCTCACAGGTTTGTTTCTGTTGGCTTACGCTGCATAAGAAGTTCTATTTTTCGCTCATATTTCAATTTTGTTTCAGATATCACCATCACCACATGGTGCACATCAACAAATGCAAGCCTCACCCTCATCCAATGCACCACATCCACAAGCGTTTAAAGGGATGAAGGAAGATGAGGTATTTCAAGTGAAGTTTCTTCATATTGTTACTTGTTGCTGTTTAAGTTTCACAAATTGGTCTAACTTGACCTCAAAATTTTTAGGTCCGCAAAGCCTCAGGTGTCTTGAAGAGTGGGGTACATTGCCTAGCTCTTTTTAAGGAAAAAGACGAGGAGAGGGAAATGTTGCAGTGTTTTTCACAAATTTTAGCTATCATGGAGCCTCGTGATCTTATGGACATGTTCTCTTTATGTATGCCAGAACTCTTTGAGAGCATGACTACCAACACCCAGTTGCTTCATATTTTTTCAACCCTTTTACAAGTACCTAAGGTTCTGCGGCCCTTCACGGATGTTCTGGTTAATTTTCTTGTTGGTAGTAAACTTGACACTTTGAAGCATCCAGACACCCCTGCAGCAAAATTTGTTCTGCAACTTTTCCGGTTCTTGTTTGTTGCTGTTGCAAAAGCTTCCACAGAATGTGAGCGCATACTGCAGCCTCATATACCTGTGATAATGGATGTTTGCATGAAAAATGCTATTGAAGTTGATAAGCCTCTTGGTTATATGCATCTTCTTCGCAGTATGTTCCGGTCACTAAATGGTGGGAAGTTCGATACACTATTACGCGATCTCATTCCTTTATTGCAACCTTGTCTCAATATGTTACTATCTATGATTGAGGGGCCTTCTGGTGAAGATATGAGGGATCTTGTGCTGGAGCTTTGTCTGACTTTACCTGCTCGATTAAGTTCTTTGCTTCCGCATCTTCCTCGATTGATGAAGCCTCTTGTTTTAGCATTAAAAGGAAGTGATGACCTTGTGAGTTTAGGGCTGCGGACACTAGAGTTCTGGATTGACAGTCTAAACCCTGACTTTTTAGAGCCCAGTATGGCTAATGTTATGTCTGAGGTTATTCTTGCTTTATGGTCTCACTTGAGGCCTCTTCCTTACCCCTGGGGTACAAAAGCTCTGCAGTTGCTTGGTAAGTTAGGTGGCCGGAATAGGCGTTTTCTTAAAGAACCTCTTATGCTAGATTGCAAAGAGAACCCTGAACATGGTCTTCGTTTGATTTTAACCTTTGAGCCTTCAACCCCATTTTTAGTTCCCTTGGACCGATGTATTTACCTCGCTGTAGCCACTGTCGTGCAAAATAACAACAGGATGGAACCTTTCTACAGGAAGCAAGCGATTAGATTTCTTCGTGTATGCTTAGCATCTCTGCTGAATATGCGAGGAAATGTAACGAGTGAGGCTGTGACCCCTGGTCTTCTCGGCTCACTGTTAATTTCTTCTGTGGATCCTTCCTGGCGCCGTACCGAATCTTCAGATATGAAGGTAATCAACAGAATTTTTTTGTCATTGTTGACGTTCTTAAAATCAATATAATGTTTGTTATAGTCTCTTGTACATTAAATTTATAATGTAGTGTTACCTCTTTTGGCAGAATCATACTATTAAAACCAAGTTAATGTTTGTCCAACTATGACACATGGGAAAGCCAAAAATGCACATTAACATATGCTTTTGTATATTTGATGCCATGAGTGTTAGCATTCCTTGTGAATTATCTTAGCATCCTTGATGTTTTGGTGATTGTGCTAAATTTTGTCAATATAACTATCTTCCTTGCGCTATGTGATAATGTAAGTACCTAAATGCTGTTGCAGACCTCTGGAAGAGGTGTAAAAGAATATCATATCCAGTAAGCGCTATTGGATACTATAGGGAAGAAGATGGGATAATGTTTACTGTATGTGTTTGAACATATTTGTTGCCGTCTTGGGATATCGTCTGAATTTGGAACATGTTAATATTTGTATCCATATGCACGGGGTGTGGGTAGTCACATGAAATCCAAACTCTAGAATCTTGATTATTTAGACATATTTTCTAGTTTTGAAGGCGTTGAAGCTTGTTTTAAATTATGCATTAGTGTAATCCTGTATTCTTTTCTTCCTCATAAATCCCAGATCAAATTCTCCCTTCAACAACGCAGGATTTGTCTCATCTTTGGATTCCTACTTTCTGGATAAAATATCCCTCGGCTCCCCCAAATGTGAACTATATTCACATAAACTAAAAGTAAATGGTAGACAATATATCTGTATCCCTCTTGTCAGTGCTGTCACTCCTTCATCTTCTCCCTATCTTCCTTGTCTTTCCCCTAAACCTAACCCAGTCATATCTGTTTCTTGATCTACATTTAGGCTTT
Organism: Iris pallida; assembly: GCA_029216955.1. Taxonomy (NCBI): domain Eukaryota; kingdom Viridiplantae; phylum Streptophyta; class Magnoliopsida; order Asparagales; family Iridaceae; genus Iris; species Iris pallida. The sequence continues at coordinate 19,831,116 of JANAVB010028196.1, forward strand.
TAAATGCTTATTGGAACAAGGATCTAAACCTTGGTTTGCGGTATCTGTTGATACCAATATGTATGGGTCGTATTAGATTGGTTGGCCTGTTTCAATCCAATACTAACCTAAATTAATGGGTTTTGGCCGGTACTGGTAAGAATTGGTACAAAACTTATGATGTCGTCCTTTATTCGCCGATACCCACCCAATAGTAGTCAATACCTGCTAATATCATATTGATGGTTTAGTCAGACAATGACGAGTACCGATGTCAAGATGGACTCAGTTGAGAAAGGTGAAAGACAAAAAATGTCTTTTCTAGATTCACGCTTAAGGCTTCTGCCGTTAACAATGTACAACAACGAAGCCTTTATCCCAAAGTTTTGGGTGGGCTACTTGAATCCTTCTTTTTTCCGTAGACTCTGTTAAGGGCCATGTCTGCTGCAACACTAACAAAAATCATATACTTTATTACAACCATTTATGTCGAATGGTTAAAGTAGTTTTATGTTTTTGTCAACTATGGTCTATTGGTTTTAGTTTTTTTGGCTACTTTGTGGACATGGCATGTCTTCTTTCTTATTTTATATATAGAAACACTACATGTTTATTCTCTCTCTCTCTCATTCATATATATATATATATATATACACACACACACACACACACACTTTATATTTTTAAGGCTTAATTGTAACTTGATACCCTCAACTATTTCAGTTTTTCAACTTAATACCCTAAACTTTTTTACTCAACAACTTGATACCATCAACTATTGAATATTTTCAAATGCATACCCGAAAATAAAAAAAATTCCGAAACTATCCCTGCCCCCCTCTCTCTCCCCTCGTCCCTCTTCGGCGATGCAACCCCCCTCTTTCTCCAGCGATGCGCCCCCTCTCTCTCCGGCGGTTGATGCCCCCCTCCTCCTCCTCCGGCGGTGCACGGAAGGAAGGGCGGTGGGAGGAGGGGGGACGACGAGAGGAGGGGGTGCGGGTGGGGCGGTTGAGGGGGGCGGCGAGAGGAGGGGGCGTGGGGGGGGGGAGACGCGCGGGTGGGAGCAGCCGAGGGGGATGGGAGGAGGAGGGGCAGTTCGGAGGGCGGTGGGAGGAGGGGGGGGGGGGGAGGGGCAGCTGGTGGGAGGAGGTGGGGAAGAGAGATAGGGGAAGGGTATTTTCGGGAGAAAAATATTCAGGGTATCAAATTGTAAAAAAAAAGTTTAGGGTATCAAGTTGAAAAACAATGATAGTTGAGGGTATGAAGTTGCAATTAAGCCTATTTTTAAATTTATTTGAACTTCTGCCAATTTTTTCAAAATTTTGCCAAATACTGAACTTTTTAAACTTAGCCAAATTATTTCCAAGTGCTGAACTTGTGACTAAAGCAAGTAAGATAAACAACACCATCTATTACGTCAATTTAGCAATGTTAAATATTTTTCATTTAAAAACTAATGAGAAACAACATTCTAATACGTAAAGTTATGCTTAAATGTATGAAATATTTTTCTAAATACTTTTTATTATCTTTTGGCTTTCTAAAACCCAAAACTCTGAAACTCTGATCTGAAATAGTCGATACCGATACTCCTAAGAACGACCCAAGTGATTATGTTGCTGATATTGCGAATCTCTCTGTAATCCTAAATCGATGGTTGCTTTCACCCCCTAACATCAGGGCTGTTTCTGCTCCCTTTTCAGCACCTACATTTGGCTCTTAAATTTAGTTATGAAGGTGAAGTTCTTTTGTTTAATGTGCCTTCTCGCAATTCCACCATCCATTTTATCTACCTTGCGGTTCGTAGCGAGAACTAGTCACTGATGTTGCATTATATCTATCTAGGGCTGTCATTATTAAAATTCTACCTGCTGGGATGGATATGAAAGTTTTATGTATTCAATTGCATATTAGTTTCTTATAATCATTTACCTACTGGAGTGGATCAAAGAGCTTATGTTTGGAAGCTTTCATTATGTTGTAAAAATAACTATTTTTTTTTTAAATATGAAGTTTTACTTGTCCCAAATCGAGGTTATTTTAAAGTATCTAGTTGAAAATCATAGTTGACAAATACTGTGTGTGTGCTACAATATGCAACTTGAGACGGACTGAGAATCCAAATTGTACTTCAATTGTGCTAGGAATACCAGTGATTCTGCCAAAATGACTGTTATTTGGTTCTGAAATGCTTCTACACTATATTCTCCTCTTCAACAAGTGTGGTGGCACCAGTGTTGGCTCTATACACTCCAGTTACAACTCGACTTAGCGATAGACTTGCCATCAGCTCATTAAGGGTGGTTGTTAAAGTTTGATTAGCGTTTCAGTGGTGTCTTCTTGAGTCCTTGACTGGTGTGATCCCTAGCTTACTCCATTTTTCATTTGGAAAGACTGGTACCTTGTAATCTTCTAAAGACATTAATGGTAGATATACTTACAAACTTTTAGATTGTGATATTTGAATTTAATGCATTTTAGACGGTCTCGGAATGATATGATATTTTCGAACGCCTGCTAAGCTATGTGTTGCGTTCATTAACAGTGTGCGCGCGTGCGCTTGAGTGCATGTGATTTTGAACTTTCCGTTTCCTGCCTAAATTGAATCAGCAATGTGTAACATAATATGCATGCCAGGTTGATTTGGGTGTGAAGACAAAGACTCAACTTATGGCTGAGAAATCTGTTTTCAAGACACTATTGATGACCATTATCGCTGCCAGTGCAGATTCTGAGCTCCAAGATCAGAAAGATGAATTTGTTGATAACGTTTGCCGCCATTTTGCTATGCTCTTTCATATTGACCACACTTCAAGTAATTCTTCTTCCACTATGGGACAACATATTGGGTCTGTGTTGTCATCGAACAGCAATGTACACTCTAGATCAAGAAATAGTACTTCTAATCTGAAAGAGTTGGATCCATTGATCTTCTTAGATGCACTAGTGGACGTGCTTGCTGATGAAAACCGACTCCACTCTAAGGCTGCTCTCAATGCTCTAAATGTATTTGCTGAAACACTTCTTTTCCTTGCGCGAGCAAAACTAACTGGTGTATCTAATTTAAGGGGAGGCCCAGGTACTCCAATGATGGTCTCCAGTCCGTCGTTGAATCCTGTCTATTCACCCCCACCAAGTGTTAGAATCCCTGTGTTTGAGCAGCTTCTTCCGCGCCTTCTACATTGTTGCTATGGAAATACTTGGCAAGCTCAAATCGGTGGAGTCATGGGGCTTGGCGCATTAGTTGGTAAAGTTTCTGTTGAGACTCTATGCCATTTCCAGGTGAGTATAGTACGGGGGTTGATATATGTTCTCAAAAGGCTACCGCTGCATGCCAATAAGGAGCAAGAAGAGACAAGTCAGGTCCTTACACAAATTCTTCGTGTGGTGAATAATGTTGACGAAGCAAACAATGAACATCGTCGAAAAAGTTTCCAGGGGGTAGTTGATTTTCTTGCTATCGAGCTTTTCAATCCAAATGCATCTATTCTTGTAAGAAAGAATGTGCAGTCATGCTTGGGACTTTTAGCCAGTAGGACCGGCAGTGAGGTTTCTGAGTTGCTTGAATCTTCATATCCTCCTCTGCTTCAACCTCTTATAATGCGGCCTTTACGTTCAAAGAATGTCGAGCAACAGGTAAAAACCTGCTTCTAGTGCAACAGTTGATTAATTCGTGTCAAAGTTCCATTTTTATTTCCTTTTGTTAATAGAAGTTAGTATTATGTAGGTTGGAACAGTTACAGCTCTAAACTTCTGCCTTGCGTTGAGACCTCCTCTTCTTAAGTTGACTCCAGAGCTTGTCAATTTCTTACAAGAAGCTCTGCAAATTGCTGAAGCCGATGAAACAGTATGGGTGACCAAACTAATGAACCCCAAAGTGGTTACGACATTAAACAAACTTCGGACTGCATGTATTGAACTGCTTTGTACAGCAATGGCTTGTGCTGACCTCAGGACTCAAAACCATTCTGAGTTGCGTGCTAAAATTATATCAATGTTCTTCAAATCTCTTACTTGTAGGACTCCAGAAATCGTTGCTGTCGCAAAAGAAGGGCTTCGACAGGTTTTACCCAGAAATCCTACCTCTTGTTCCACTAATGAAAATTTATAGTTATTGTATTGCTTCACTATTTTATCTTGATAGTTCTAAACTATATTTTTTTGACTGAATGCTTTTTTATATTAACCCCCTATTATCAGTATGTCTGGTAGTAATGTATGTTAGGTCATGTTTTCTTGTAGGTTATTCAGCAACAGAGAATGCCTAAAGATCTTCTGCAGAGCAGCCTGAGGCCCATTTTAGTTAACTTAGCACACACAAAAAGTTTGACCATGCCTCTGCTACAAGGATTAGCCCGACTACTTGAACTTCTATCTAACTGGTTTAATGTTACTTTGGGTGTAAAGTTACTAGATCATTTAAGGAAATGGCTAGAGCCTGAAAAGCTCGCTCAAAGTCAGAAGTCCTGGAAGGCCGGGGACGAACCAAAAGTTGCAGCGGGTATGTTGTCCTTTTTGATATGCTTGATTTTGTTACCTAAACATTTGGTTGACATACCTAAACCGTTGCTTTTGCAGCAATGATCGAGCTTTTTCATCTGTTACCTCAGGCAGCTGGGAAGTTTTTAGACGATCTCGTTTCCATAGTAATAGAATTGGAAAGGGCGCTTCCCCAGGGACAATATTATAGTGAAATTAACAGCCCCTACCGTCTGGCACTTACCAAATTCTTGAACCGTTATGCCACAAATGCTGTAGATTATTTCCTTGCTAGATTGGATCATCCTAAATATTTCAGACGGTGAGCAAATACTTATATAATAAAGGAACATAGGGATAAAAAGAATGATATGGATTTACTATTGACTAATTCTTCTATGCTTGCTTTCAGTTTTATGTATATAATCTGTTCAGATGCCGGTCTTCCCTTAAGGGAAGAACTTGCAAGGTCACCACAAAAGATACTCGTGAATGCTTTTCCTCAGTTTTTCTCACAAGATGAAGGATCTACATCTCAGCCATGCTCTTCAGTAAATGAAGGTGGAGTAGGCCCAAAATCTGAGAGCATTAGTAGCCCGCCTGCAAATTTGGCTGCATGTTCTGATGGATATTTTCATGGCCTTGATCTTATTTCCACTATGGTCAAATTGATGCCTGACTGGTTGCTTGGTAATCGTATTGTGTTTGACATACTGTTACTTGTTTGGAAGTCACCAGCAAGGACTTCTCGTTTACAGAATGAGCAGGAACTCAGTTTACTTCAAGTAAGTTGTACAATTTGAATGATATGTTTATCTAGTAGCCTTGTAAGTGTTTGATGCTATTTCAAAATTTCAACAGAATGCTTCGAGCACTCTCATAAATGGAGGGGACCAGTAATTTTCTTTTTCTTGTTATACCAGAGCTGCTTATTGTTGTGCAGTAAATAATTGAACCAGCGATCGTGTATGCACGTTTGTGGACAAATGGATAGATAGTAGGATTCCTCCTCCTTGTTCCTACTTTAACTAAACTATGTCCGGTTAGTAGTATGTTATTCTGATTGGTCATGAGAAGAGAATGTGATTGGATGAACTAATTTGACCGAAGGCAGAATTGATATAACACAAATATCCTGTCCTGTTAGTGCTTTTCATATCTTCTTTGAAAGGTTTTTTTTCTTTTCTTTTCTTGTTCTGTTTTTACCTAATAAGCCTTCTCGCCAGAACATCACTGCTCTCTCATCTCGAAATACCACCAGTCACCTGTCTGCAATTTCACTAACCTCTTCACCTACTTCTTTGGGTTTTTTCCCCGGAACTTTTTCCTCGATTGGATGTCATGCTTATGGGTCCTATTACATTTGATTATTCTTATTTTCCCACCAAATCATAGGTAATACCATATAAGACTTACCTGACAATGACCTGGAGATACTGTTGTAGAAGGTTAGCTGATTCTGTTCCGACTTTGTCTGAAGCTAATGTAGTGGGTATTGTTTGATAAGAATATGGGATGTGATTGATTGGACGGGATTTTTAAGAAAAGATGGATTCAACAAAGCCTTTATCCTAAATTTCTGGGGTCGGCTGCTTGAATCCTCTTTTCCATGCGGTTATGTTGAGGGCCATACCCTCTGTATAGCCAGTGTCCATATCTTTTTTTAACACTTGAAACCATGGTAGTCTAGGCCTACATCTAGTTCTAATGCCTCTATTAATTACTATATTATTGCTCCTACTTACGAGAGCATTTATTGGTCTGGGTTGTACATGTGCAAACAGCCTTAGTCGATTGCCCCTCATTTTGTCCTCAATTGACGAGACCTCAAACTTCCTAGAAATACACTAATTTCTTGTCCTATTCTTTAATGTATTACCACTCATCCATCTTAGCATTCTCATTTTAGCTACACTAACTTTATGAACAAGTTATTTCTTAATTCCATAAAGCAAGCTGATTTTAAATGAAGTTTATGTTGGACAAACACAGATTCGACACAACATGTTTCAGACACGGTGACATTGATTTGGCACCTATTTAATTTCTAACTTAATCACAAAGTAGAAAGCAAATGTGTAAAAACAAGCAGTTTATATGTTTTATAAACTTCAATGCTGTATTTACCTGATGGGTATGCAAGAGAGGTTAAAACTTTCACATTTCTGTTTATTTTAAGCTTATATGATGCTGATCAGATCCTACGCTGTTAATCTTTATTTCAGATAATTTATCATGCAGTTTGTAGTTGAACTATGCTATTGTTGATTTCGAGAGCAAATTTTGAATAGGAATGATTTTAGTGATATGAATATGTAAAGTAATAGAATTTGTAATCTCTTTTTACCAAAAAGTTTGTGTAAAGTTGTGTACACTTCAGTTTCATATGCTGAATAGACCATTAATTACGGCTTTAAGTTAATAATTGTATCAGTCTTTGGTAATATAAGGATGAATGGAGTTACACATTAACATTGCAAAGTTTGTGAACCTGATCTGATCTACCTTAGCTTGTGATTTGCTATAAGTTGATCATAAGTTCAGCTTGTGACTGTTATTTATTAAAATTTACACTGAGTATGGCATATAGATTTCTTGAACTATTTGAGAATCTCGTCTGTTTAAAGCAGCTGTTTGTAGTTGTTAATAGACATACTTAATAGTGCAATCACTGATGCTCCCTTTAGCTCAAGAGTGTATTTCGGGAGCTATATAATCATATATCTGCGTGCTTCGGGAATTTGCTGACTGCAATCACTACTGATTAGTCTTCTGGGTCTCCAATTTGAAGTTAATCATGGTGTTCAAGTGAACTTTCTTAACTTCTCGAAATGGCAGAACATGAGTCAACAGGCATGAAGTTGGTTACTATACATTTTTTAGTTTGGATGAGTGTGATATGTTAGAAAGAAATTGGTCCTTAAGCAAAGATATTGTTGGCATTATATGGCGAACGGAAGAGGACTTATGTCATTCCTGAATTACTTTCCCCATTTACTTGCCTTTGTTTTCTGGTTCCTTTGTTCTATAGTTTCTCCCCCAGATTTGTACTATGATTAGCTTTCTTTGTTGTAATAGTAAATGCATGTTGTAATGCAATATCTTTCAAGTGAGGTGTTAACTATTTTTGTTGTTGCTTTTCTTTCACGTGTGGTTTGTTAATTTGCTTTTAGTATTTGACTAATCACACTATTTTAAATTGTACAGGTAAAGGAAAGTAAATGGCTTGTGAAATGTTTCCTAAATTATCTAAGGCACGATAAATCTGAAGTTGGCGCTCTCTTTGATATGTTATCAATTTTTTTGTTCCACAGCCGGATTGACTATACTTTCTTGAAAGAGTTTTATATCGTTGAGGTAAGTTATCTTCTCATATATATATATATATATATATATATATATATATATAGAGTGTGTGTGTGTCATTGTGTGTGTACTAGGTAATGTCATTGTTCTCTAATGTTGATTATTATTACCAATGTGATCCAGGTTGCTGAGGGATATCCTCCCAGCTTGAAGAAAACAATTCTTGTGCACTTTTTGAACATCTTTCAGTCAAAACAATTTGGACAAGGTCACTTGGTTGTTGCGATGCAAATTCTCATACTTCCTATGTTAGCACACAGTTTCCAAAATGGTCAAAGTTGGGAAGTTGTTGATCATGCTATAATAAAAACAATTGTTGACAAGCTTCTCGATCCTCCTGAAGAGGTGGTTAATTATGTGTTTGAATTTATTTATATTCTTATATCATCTGATTGAAGTTCTCTAAGTTGTATTGAATACAATCTTTCAGTAGTGATATTGAAAGTCCGTCTTATGCTGTAGGTTAGTGCTGAATATGATGAGCCATTGAGGATTGAACTTCTGCAACTTGCTACATTACTTTTGAAGTATTTACAGAATGATCTCGTCCATCACCGTAAAGAGCTCATAAAATTTGGTTGGAATCATCTCAAGCGTGAAGATAATTCTAGTAAACAGTGGGCATTTGTCAATGTTTGCCACTTCTTGGAGGCGTATCAAGCCCCAGAGAAAATTATCCTTCAGGTATCCTTGACCAACTTGCAATGTGCAATTGCATTATTATATGCTGTGTGTGACTTTTTTTGTGTGGCTTTGCACTACAAGTTACTGCGATTTCATTACATCAGATGGTACTTTTTTCTAGCAGCTCTTATGATACTTTTTGGTCAACATGTTGATTCTTTAATCAAAGATGCACCAATTATCTTAAGAAACTCAAATTGCTAGTTACCAGTGTGCTTATGTAAGGCTTGACAGGATCTGATTATTTTAAAATAGTTTATCAACTCAGAAAGTAAATATAATTATTATGCTAAAGGTATTAAAGTGGTTGCTCTTCTTGTATTTTGGGTTTCTACTACGACTGATCTTGATTTATTGTGGCATTCTAATGCTTCCCAAGTTACATGCAGTCATGATGAATTTAAATGGGTTTATCATGCAAATACCAACAGCTGAATGTTGAGGACTATATATGAATTACAATTAGGTGTGAAAATCAAGTTCTGTGATGCTGACATAGAGACATTGGTGAATCCATTTAACAAACTAGATTGAAGATAGTATGTTTCAAGCAAATTAATTGCACACATCTAGAAAGATGATGCAATGAAACTCATTCTGGTAAATGTTCTCTGATGCTTTTAGTTGCACCTAAGCATGTTGTCACTGGAACTCCTAAATGTTTATGGTCAATGTTCATTTCCTAAAGTTGGCCACAAGACCCCTTTGTAAATAAAGTAGTCATAGTTCAGCATTTTTGTCATCTGATGTAGCTGGCAGCTAATGTTCTTACACACAAGTGCAAATAGTAGTAGTATGCACGTATTAACCTTTGTTAACTTGAACACATATCTTTTTATGAGTTTGAGTTGAGGTCTTTTACATTCTCCAAATACAGAAACAAGTACAACTGATAGTTCACTTGGAAAGTGGAAACCATTGTAATATAGCATTTTATCATGTGGCCTGTGATACTTCCTGCAATGTGTTGTTTACTTTTTGTAGTACTTAAGGATCCCTCGTGGAGGTTTATCTGCTTCATGGAAATTCTTCTTAGCGTTTCACGATGCTTTGGCATGTATCTTAAAGCTAATATAAGATGAAAGGGACTATCTTATTATTGTTTTCTGAGTGTATATGTTTTACATTTGTATTGAGACTTTTCATATGAACCTCACTTTTGTTCCAACTTATAAGACCCATCTTATTCTCGTATATTTTAACAGATGTGTTGTTTTTTGAGCAGGTTTTTATTGCTCTTCTGAGAACCTGCCAGCCGGAAAATAAATTGTTGGTCAAGCAGGCTCTGGATATACTAATGCCTGCTCTGCCTCGAAGATTACTTGCTGGAGATGCACGAGTGCCAATATGGATACGATACACTAAGAAAATCCTTGTTGAAGAAGGCCATTCTATTCCTAATATGATACACATTTTCCAGCTTATTGTTAGGCATTCTGATCTATTCTATAGCTGCCGAGCACAATTTGTTCCTCAAATGGTAAATTCTCTCAGTCGTTTAGGATTGCCATACAACACCACCGCTGAGAATAGGCGCCTTGCTATCGAGCTTGCTGGATTAGTTGTTGCCTGGGAAAGGCAGAGACAGAATGAAATGAAAATTATACCAGATACTGAGGGCCATGTTCAGACTACTGATGTATTCCATACTAGTTCTGTTGGTGGCGATTCAAAGCGACCGTCAGATGCTTCTTCATTTCCAGATGATCTGAGCAAGCGTGTGAAGGTCGAACCTGGGTTGCAGTCTCTTTGTGTTATGTCACCTAGTGGAGCATCAATCCCTAATATTGAAACACCTGGATCTGTTGTTCAAGCTGATGAGGAGTACAAACCTAATGCTGCGATGGAAGAGATGATTATCACTTTTCTCATAAGGGTGAGACATTTTATGGTTGTTTAGTATCACTTTCCAACTTCTTTGACCTTACTATTATTCCTTGATTAAGATTCTTAACTACTGTTTAGAATTAATGTAGGAAGCAAGGACACTCGAAAATGTGGTCGTGTCGTGTCAGACACGTGTTGGACACTCCACGGACACTTCAAAATACACTACTACACATCAAAATAGGTGATGTGTCCTCGCTGTGTTGTGTCGTATGTGTCCGCGCAACATTGGAATTAAGAAAGCACTTTCCAACTTCTATAATCCTACTATTATTCTTTGCTTAAGATCAGTGTTGACAAGGGCACATTGGGGTGCACGCCATTGGTGTGAGGCATTGCATGGTGCACTGTTGCGCCTCGCCACCACGTGGAGGCACTCGGCTGAGCACATGCACACGACTTTGTGCGCCATGGCACATGGCGCGTAGTGCCAGAAATGGTGCAGTTTAAGTTTTGTTTGTTACTTAAACTAGCCTGACCATCCATGCCGACAAGTAACCTATATCATGCCCCGATTCCATCGAACCAATAAGTCGTTGCTTGACGTGATGCCGTAGAAGCCTAAGTTGTGCTTGTACAAGACACAAACTTGCACATGAACAAACTAGACTGAATTGAGCGAAGCAACGGAATTTTAATATAAAAAACAAAATAACAACAATAATATGAGAACAAAATTCTTTTTTTTATTGATACTTGCAGCAAAATTACAAAAGACGTTTACTAGCCAACTGAAATGCCAAGTGTTAGAAAATATTAGCAATTAATACATGATTTAAACATTTATGTGTAAAACAAACATTTATAAGCATATCAAGTCTGTCCCTGCATCAAACTGTTAGACCTGCAAAACAATTTTATTATCGTACGACCTAACTACATGATGGTCCATTGGTTGACTCTCCACAATTAGAAGTTGGCACGTTCAAGCTCACTCTCTCTCTCTCTCTCTCCAATTAGACATAATCCCCCCCCCCCCCCCCCCCCCCCCCCCCATCGCGAGGACAATCCAGTCCTCAGGGTGTTCCATCTCTCCTAGGCCGACATGAACCCGATGTCCCGACAATCGTTCAAGATACTAAACCTTATGCACAAGTTGTCCAAGACCAATGCAAAATATACAACATAGATTATCAGTTAAAATAAAACAATACAATAATATATATCAAGCAATTTTTTCCTTCAACTTTTTCCATACAAATGATCAAGCCGTTAATCATGGAGCCTTAGTTCTGTTCTTCCTTATTTTTCTCCTTTTTTTGACGGCCATGCCGTGTTCTTCCTTTCTTTACACAAGTACTATCTCATAACAATCTTTATACAATAATCATAAGGGTTCTTCCACATTAACAACGATAAGCAAAATTACAACATCTCAAAAGGAAACATCTATAACATGATTCTTTCAACTATTAAACAAAGTAAGCACCAATTCTTTTCTTCTTTACAATCGTTCTCAAAATAAGTTCATACGATCATTTCCTGTGTCTTATTAAGAGCATGTAGATTTCATGAAGTTATCATTCATGTGAATACAAACTCTATTCATTAGAAACAAAACATACGAAAAATATTCTTTATGGATTCTTTATTAGTCGTGAAAGAATCATGACTTACCTCAGATAAAACATCTTCCTTGTCCCAACAAGAGAGCTTCGGCTGAAAGCTTCCCTTTTATTTGAGCCAGCAAACCGACATCTCTAGCAATATAATCCACCGCTAGGAGCGGGACATTACAACCTTGGCCGCCTAATAGTCAGATATAAGCTATCTTCTTTTCTCTTTTCAAACGAACACAACCATCTACCTTGCTCTTTTCTTCTTTCCCTTGAGGCTCATTCGCCTCGTCCAACTAAGAGAAAAGGAGACCTTCACGTCTTGCTCGACATATCAAAGGCTCCTCGAGCTCCTCCTCTTCCACTTCTTCTTTCTCTTAACGTTTGATGATGATGATTAGTAGTCTAGTAGACTGGTGACAACTTACTAGTGCAGAATTGTAGTAGTTAGTGAATAATATTTTGATTGTTTGGCAAACTTTGTGATGAGAGTTAGTAGATATTTATGTATCTCTGTCTTTATTTATCGATTTTTGTCATTTTGTCGTTTAGATAATGTAGTATAACTCATGCTTTGAACTATGATTTTTTTACATGTTTTAATATCTTGCTTTAATTTGTGATTTCTTTTAAGTAATATTTTCTTTATATATGCTCTATAGTATGTACATTACCCTCTACATCATTTTTCCATCCTTATCTATCATTTATATATGATTTTTGGTTTATATATGCTTTATACAGTGCGTACACTACTCTCTACATCCTTTAGAATGTTTACACAAGTATTGTCATCCATATATAAAATTTGGAGTTTTTCTAGGTTATTGTAAAATATAAATTAGAATCAACGAATCATTTTATGTAAATGCTTTCATAGGTTGACTGCCTAGTGAATAAGTAGGTTTTTCTTTCCCATTAATTTATACAATGTACTGTCTGGGAAACAAGCATGCAGCAGCACTCAAGCTGTAATATTGTGGTATTGAGGAAGAAAGGAAGGTTAAATGAAAGTTTATTAGAAACTTTATACACGATAAGCTAACTAGCATTGGGCAGTTTTGGAGGTGAGACTTGTGAGTTAATTACTAAAAGGTTGTGCAAAAGTAGTTTATGAAGTAATATATGTTTAAGGCCTAGTTTGCGGTATCAGCAGATACCTAAGCCGATACCGAAACCAACTGATTCAAAACCACCGAATGTAGTTTATGAAGTAATACACGTTTAATGTAAGCTAGCATTTTAGTATAGTTTTATAGTCTGATAACTATGATGTTAGTAGGTGTTTTAGAGTTTTACTCGTGATAGAGAATTTCTCATGTGCATTTAGTGTTACAGCGGAGATGTCCCTTAAAAAACTGAATGGAAGAAAAGGATCAAACAACTGACATTAAAATTTGGTATAAAGCCTTTGTTGTTATTGTGTAGTTTCTCTGGTTTATAATGACAGAATCATACTTGCGGTTTTAAATACACTGACCACGTCCACTTATTATATGCAGCCGTTAGAACTTTCACTTTGTTAGAAAATTAGAAATTTGAAGGCTTATTTATGAGCTTCTCTGTTCATATTCTACCCACATGGTTTACTTCATGTTGTTCCTCCCGTATTCTACAACAAAGGTGCATACAAGTTGTTTCACTTCACTGCACTTCTTGCTTTTAGCCGGTAAGATGAATATGGCTTATTTATGAGCTTCTCTGTTCATATTGTAACAAGGCCATAAAGTACCACAGCATAGAGTGTTTGGATAATTTAAAGAAACGCTGAAAGGCGAACTTATATCTTCAACATTTACCAGTTAAATGCGTCAATATGTGAATAATTTTTCTAGGTTGGTGACCTATTCTTAATCTGCTTATGAGGATCTATATTCCAATATTATGAGACCAGTGTAACACAAATATCATGGATTTACATTTCGCGATCAACCCCCAGTAATTGTGATAAAGGCTGTGTTAATGTTTATTGTTAGTGCTCATATAAAAGGGACTTAATTATTTAATTAAAGTAACCTTGCTCAGATAGGATTTGACTATGTATAGGAGGACAAGTAAGTATCTATATCATAGTTTGCAGTATATGGCCTACCGATACGGTTTGGATGTCCCAATCTGACACTGACCGATACCGATACTGACCGATACCGACGTTGTGCATGTCCTTTCCACTCAATTCGGCAAAGAAAATTGAATGATAAAGACCACTCATAAAGGGTGTAAAATAGTAAGATTGTAAACGCATGTAAAACGAGAAAACTTATGTATCAGAGGTAAACCAATCGGCAAGGGCGACTACTATTTCATTCCATTTCAAAACTAATAAGAAATAACACATGAAATGCTTAAGATTATGTCTAAATGTGTAAAATATTTTTTCTAAAGTTTTAATTATTTATTAATAATTATTTTCTTTCCGATACCAAAAAAGTTGATACTCCAATCCGAAACCGTCGATACTGCCAATCTCGATATTTATAGGAATGGTCCGATTCCGATACCGATACCGCGAACCTGATCTATATCCCAAAGTTTGCAACATCGAATCGATATCGGTATCGGACCCCTACTATGAGTATCGAGATCGGCGGTTCGGATCGGAGTATCAGGTTTTTAGTATCGAAAAGTAAATAATTATTAAAATTTTAGAAAAAAATATTTTATACATTTATGCATAGTTTTAAGTATTTTTTGTGTTGTTTTAGTAGTTTTAAAATTGAATGAAATAGTAGTCACCCTTACCAATTGGTTTACCTCATAAATTTTCTTTTACATGCTTTTACAACCTTACTATGCTTTTAAACCCTTGTTGATTGGTTTTTTCGTTCAATTTTCTTTGCCGAATGACTGGAAAGGAGACCTCCAATGTCGGTGTCAGTATCTGTATCGGTCAGTATCGATCGGTATCGGATATGGACATACCAAACTGTATCGGTATCGGTCGATCCTGCAAACTATGCTATATCCCAAATTTATGAGACTAGTCTGAGTACAATGAATATCATGGACTTGCAGTTCTCCATCTACCCCCATAATTGTGATGGAGGCTTCATAAATGTTTTTTTTTTTAAAAATATCATGGCCTCTCTCTTTTGGAAATCAGGTTGCACTGGTTATAGAACCTAAGGATAAAGAAGCAAGCACAATGTACAAGCAAGCTTTGGAACTACTTACGCAAGCTTTGGAGGTCTGGCCAAATGCCAATGTTAAGTTCAATTATCTGGAAAAATTGCTAGGCAACATTCAGCCTGTTCAATCAAAAGATCCTGCGACAGCTCTTGCACAGGGTCTTGATGTCATGAACAAGGTCTTAGAGAAGCAGCCTCGTCTCTTCATCAGGAATAACATAAACCACATCTCTCAGGTAGGTCCTTGTTTTTTGTGGTTGAGTTGATGCCAAAAGTCTCTGTTTTAAATTTGATTTTATTAACTTTTGTTTTCTAGATATTAGAGCCCTGCTTCAATAGTAAGATGTTGGATGCTGGGAAGTCATTATGCTCCTTACTGAAGATGGTTTTCACTACGTTTCCCCTTGAATCACCTAATACTACACACGATGTAAAGATGTTGTATCAGAGAGTCTCAGATCTCATACACAAACATCTTGCTGCTGTGACGGCTCCTCAAATATCACTTGAACCTAGTTCTGCCAACTCAATGATAAAATTTGCAACATTTATCATTAACACCCTGGCAGAAGTGCAGAAGAGTTTTGTTGACCCGTTGATCGGTCCTTTGGTCCGTGTCCTCCAACGCTTAGCACGAGATATGGGATCATCTGCAGGTTCTCATGTCAGACAGGTGTGCCCTTTATTATCTTGTTACTTCACGCAATATTATTTGGTCCTGAAATTAACACTAATAATTCAATTTGCAATTACCTTTTCTTATACAAGTTTGAGATTCAGCTGCTGGAATTTCTCTGTTGATTTTATAGCTTTTTTACAATTTGTTTGGGCACTTTTTTATTTTGCAGTTGCTTATTAGTTATGAAAATCAAATTGGATAAGTAACATTTTCTGTATTCTATATCAAACTATAGATAATATTTGATATCTATTTGGTTAACATTCCTTTTCCCTTTTCTGGTCTTGCACTTTTTGTATTTACATTTCATTTTCCGTATGAATGTCACATGCTTTACTTTATAAGAGTATTATCCAAGGCGAAGTTAGGATTCTGTTTAGTTTTTTTCTTTATGTATGAAATGTTGTTTCTTTGGTTTTTGATTGGTTATGGTTTAGAATGTCTGTTTAAAGATATTGCATGCTTGCAATCATCAATTTTTCTATTGCTAATCCTTTATGGTATTGTTCTCCTACATAGAAATTGATCCTGTTTTTTGAACACCTGAAGATGGGTTTAATGCCTAGAATTTGTCAATTTAAAGAAAGTTTATTCAGTAATAATATGAGTTATTGAATGTTCTTATATGAGATTAATCAGATAAAAGTTGAGATTCTAATTGAGACAAAGGTTCACTCTATTTATTTGTTAGTTGAATGGTAAAGTAGTGACTATAACAATAACAACCGCATAGGAGAAACAAAATATTTGGTGTTGATTGAATAAACTTTCCACAATTCCACTTACGACTTTAGAAAGGTATCTTATGTATCACATTGGTAGATACTACATCTCCTTTGTTTTAGGTCTTCGCTTAGTTACTTCCTTGTGATCCTATTTCGCTGAATTGATCTGTGTTCATTGTGCATGAGAAACCTTTTATGACAAACTTTCCTCATTTTATTCTCAACCAGCCCTCGACTTCTGACACCTGCACTCATTTATTATCCATTATTTTACTGTCTTGTTGCTCATTCTTATCAGCATTATAACTTTCCTCATTTTATCAGCATCACTGTACTGTCTTCTGTCCTCATTCACGCTGTCTAGGTGATTGTATCTTGTTCATGCTCTCAAGGTGTCAACTAATTAAATTCCTCATATTAATGATCGAGTATTCCCTCTGTTTTATAAACCTACTGATCTGAACTAGTAAGACATTGGGGTTTATGATTAGCATGTTTTGCATTACTGGTAACTATTGAAACCATTATTTTTCTCAACCTTACTAATCGAAGGGTTCTAGGTCAGACTTCTACCAAATGTTGCAGGGCCTCGAACTTCCCATTTCTCTCTGATGTGATTCTTTAATGCTTGATTAACAATTGTTTATTGTTTCCTTAGTCAACTTATGCTTACAACTGTTACTTGTACGCTTTATCCCGATCCAAATTTTTATTACATTGTGTTAGATCACTAGGTTGACTACTCTTGATAGATTGCTTACCCCTAAACAAAATGATCATGTGGTGGTGTACATCTATTTCTGGCATAGAGGCAAATTATCATATTTTTAATCCTGCACAGGTCCACTGCCATTAAAGCACGCACCCTAAACCAAGCGTAGGTATCCCTCATAGTCAAAAACTAGTTAGTTGGGGTGGGACGCGCCAAACGTTGTACTAGCGCCTCCTTTTAAAGCTAAACGGAGGCTTGAAAGACACAGTGAACTTCATTACCAAAACCCACCTACCCAACAACCTTAGTGCCATTGCCAACCACCCTGCCCCACCATTGGCTCCCTTACCACTTTCTCTAGTAGGCCCCATCCCACTGCATATCCGGCCAAACTACAGCTGTCAATAACCACTCATGCTGTCATCACCTCTGCTCCACAAGAACCGAACACCAGTGAACTCCCTGCCCCCACCACCTGCCGTCAGTGAACTACGCCCACCACTACCCACCACATCTTAGCTCCACTATCTAGGATACCCGTCCGCTTGCTCCATTGTCACCACTTCACATTCGAGTGTACCTCTATTGTAATATGCTCATGCTGCTTAACTTGACTGATTCCAATCCCCGACTAGACTCCCTGGACGACCACTGCTCATCCTCCCCTTTCTCATCTAGCCCCTCCCACCACTTTCGGCCACACAACAAATCCAACTAGAGCCTGACTATCCTTCTCCCTCGCTCTCAGCCTCCGTCTTACCTTTCCTGCCATCTTTCAGCCAAGCCAACGCCGCACAAAGCCAGCCTACCTCCTACCTCCTGCCTATTACCAATCATATTAGCTTTATTTATAACCCAATATCAAATAAAATACCACCCAAAAAAAATCTAGCCACCTTAACTGCTCAAATCCTATACCTTCCGAAAATGCTGAAAAAACTATCTGCCACCCTTCATCTTCACTGTCATTGCCATCCTATATCATGAGTTGTCTATTAGACATTAATATTGTTTCTTGCTGCTCTTTGCGGATCTGGTGTCTATGGCTCCTTTCCAAGCATAACATCTGCTACTGTGAAAATTTATAAAAAAAATTGGACGCGGAAGCTTTAAATGAAATGTGAACAATCAACTATTTTAAAATTATCACAAATAATTTTAAAAGAAATACAAAAATAATAATTAGGAATATCCGATTTGGAATGGTGTGTTGATAACATCGGAGACGGAGGAGGAGATAATATAGAGAGATCCACTTTAGGGTTTTGGCATCGCATCATACAAACTCAATATTTCATTTTTCAATTCTTTAATTCATAACTTCTGAATTTACATACTATTTATAGACTACAAAACAATCGAAAGAAGATAAAATAAATATCTAAATACTTGTCTATAAGATGAGTCAAATCTCTAACCAACTCGAGAGATAAAATTCTCATTATTTAGGCTAGTATATTATGCACGAGCATTTTCATGTTACTTGGAAAGAGCAAACAATAGTCCCCTATTTTTTTTTTTCCTACTTGAGAAAATCAAGCATTAGCCCCTTGATTTTTTACTACTGGCATGAGCAAACAAGGGTCCCCTTTAATTTTTTTTTTCTATACGTAATTACCTAAATATTTATGTTAAATTTAATGAACAAATTTAATTAATTAACATAAGGTAAGTACATTTTTGTAACAATTTCCACAATGAAGTCTCAACTTTTCTTATTATATAGTAGTATAGATTTATTCTAACAAATAAACTGAAAAATCTAAAAGATAATTGAAAATCCCAACTTGTTTTCCATCATTCTTCTCGGCTTCGAAAAAATTTACTTATAATATTAGCGTCAAATCCAAAAATTATGCTTCTGATGATGCCCTCCAAATTAGCCATGGTGGAGGTTTATGCTTCAGTAGTGTAGTCAACACAAAGCCAATGGAAAGACGATTTTGTAGAGGCGGAAGAAATGGAATGGCCGCATGACAAATAAAATTAAACAACTTTATGAATGATGGTTGTGTCCGTGCGTCCAAAGAAGTAAAATGTTCGTTTCTACAATCAATTATTATTTTCTGCAAACTATTGCAATTATTTATAAGAAACATATAATAAAATTGTTCATGGGTTTGCTTATTGGGACACATTCAAAATATTTAGAATACTTAATAAGTTAATAGGTTATTTAAATTTATTGGTTTCATGAAATGACCTATTTAATTCTTCTAAGAATGATATATAAAGTTCAAATTTTTTTAATAGTTTCTAACTGGTGACTCGTCAACGACCGACTTAGTAGGTTCTATTAATGAATATTTGAAGCATATAGGATCACCGTTAGCAATAGTTTCACCTTAATATTGACAAATTCATTGAGCAACTTTTTCATTTCATCTTGCATCTTATCATTTGCACCAACACAAATTGATTGCGAGAAATTGTGTAGATATTTTTGTATGGATCTTACTTACGTATAATAATATTCATAAATTATGGTTTAGCTCTGATACTAATCCGACACGGGACGAAGGCCTAGGGAAAATATGATCGTATGAAATTGGAAATTTATTAAAAAAATTGGACGTGGAAGCTTTAAATGTGTTACGACCCGCTTCCAGATATCTGGTACGAGTATGAACATGTCCAGCCTACGTCGCAGAATCGACGGTAGAACGTTGTCTAAACCTCAGGAATCGCCAAGTGATAGTACATCAATCTACTCATTAAAACACTAGAGTACGAACAAGTATCCGAGCACATCCACACACAATCGCATAGTTTTCACTACTTATTAGAGGTCTTTACAATCCTCAATTTGGAGACAAATCCGATCAAATGAATATTAGGCTACATCGGCTCAAAAAGCAAACAACTGCAATATCCTAAATCTCATACAATCATCCTATCAATAACTTCATCCCTCCGGAAACGCCATCCGGGTCCAAGGCTGCATCTCGACTAGTCTCCACTAGTGTATCGTCTGAAGGTCCATAGGGGATAAGCCCCCCTCATTCTCACCTAATGTCAATATATCCAGTCAAGAAGGAGCAAAGTAAAATACATTTTAAATACTACTAAACAATATGATGCAATAAATATCAACAAATAGTAACTGAAAAATGAACAAATAAAATTTAGACGTACCTGAGCTACCATGCAGTAACTACGTGTGATGAGTGCAATCAGAATACTAATCGAGCATGTAGGGGCTGAGCATGTATAAGGCACGTCACATGGTGACGACTAGCATTCACGCAAGTTTGGACATAAGACACGCCTGACGACGACTAGAACTCATGGATTGTCCAGGGCAAGGTAAACCACATGCGATATTAGTATTCTCCCTCCCGGTAGGACTTGGACACAAGTAAGGACACGTGATACACAACACTGCATGATTATATGAATGCATATTGTAAAGCATAGTTGAGTTTATGTACTTGCCTCTGGCTTAAGATATAATTTGCACTAGATCCACCCATAATTTACAATATTTAATTATTTGTTACAACTCTTTATGAATTCCATTCTTAGGTCTAAGATCTCAAAGGAACTCTTAAACTCAAGAATTAATACGTATTTAGAAATTTCTAGAATTTCCATAGTTTCTAAATTCTAAATCTAGAATTATAAAATATTAATTTCCAAGTCCCATTCCCTGTAAAAGTCCAAGAACTATTTCAGGCTTCATTAACCAATATTGGGCGTGGCCCGCAGAACAAATTCCTTATTGATAATGGGCTAGCCTGCTAACTTCTAATTATAACTGCTATTTATAAATTAATAGGATGTTTACTAGGTCTGAGCCCAAAATTCCAACCGTTGAGCCCATAACTAATGCTTCCAGAAAGTAAGGGTCCGTTTGGATAGTCTTTCTGAAATTTTGTTCTAAAAGCAGCTTTCAGAGAATATGTTATAAAGTTATTTTCTGGATATACAGTTTCTGAGTTTGCGTTTGGTTTTTTTTTCTTCTGAAAAATGGTTTTCAGAAACAAAAATTAAAAATTATGTTTGGTATTTTTTTTTTTAAAACTTAATTATTTTAGTTTCCAAAAAAAATTGTTCTTCTCCAGCCCAAGCTCGCCACTACTGCGTCCTGGACTGACGACGGCTGTTCTGGATGGTGCAGAGGGAGACGACCATGATAATGGTTGTTCCGGGTGGTGCAGAGGTTTAAAAACACAACCAATTTCTGTACAATTTTTTGTTCGCCGACGCCCACGGTCGTGCGGCTCTGTGGATCTCACCTGCCTCACTTCCCTCCAGACTCTCGTCGTAGGCGTCGGCCACTGCCCAAACGCATCGGCTTCACCGGCGCCATCCGTTGCGGATCTCACCTCCCCGGACCCTCTCGTCATGGGCGTCGGCCACCACCATTGCCCAGGCGCTGCATCCGAGTTCCCTCGAGGATTCTCAACGACTGCATCCTTGATCTTCCGCCGGAGTCAGCTTCACCACCATGTTCTTTGACCTAAACATACCCTTCCTCGAGCTCGCCACCATTGGCGATACCAAGAACAAAATCGTAAAATTCCTCTGCCGGAGGTCAGTCGCGCACGCCACGGAGCTCGGCTCCCTCGTCGAGGCCTCCCGTTCCCTCCTCACGTCGGCGTCCTTCCACCACGAGACCTCCTGTGAGAGGACGTGTGGTAAAAGAAAAAGAGATACTGAGAGAAGAGAGAGAAACGAAGGAGTGGGGGAATGGGTGTGGGGGGTGGGGTCCACCTTTTTCTTGAAATATTTGTTGGAAAAAGAGGTAAAACCACTTTTCTGAGAGCTATGTTTTAACAACTCATTCCCCAATTTTTTTCCAAAATGTCTTTGAGTTGTCCAAACACAATTTTGTGAGCTTTTTGCTTTTAAACTCAGAAAACAGCTTTTAAACTAACATCCAAACTGGCCCTAAGTCTCCATACTTCATTAGGCCCTTGAGAACATTATTTTCTTTGGGTCCTTTTACCATCTGACCCAGTCTGCAGTTTGTTTTCTTAGTCCATAGATTCATGAATCATAAATTAGTATTCCCAAATGACTCAACCTCTAAGGTTGATCGAATCCCACCAGGGCCCTCTCGACTCATTTCAAACCGTCCTTGGACTTACTTTTACTCTCTTAAACACATGACTGATAACTTTTCCAAAACACAGTGAAGACCATAGCTTATCTGTCGTTAATCGGAGCCATTGACCGAGACGGGGTTCATGGGAACGCAGTCGGGAATTGTCGACTAAAAGAGTCGAAGTCATCGGAGACGTCGAGCCTCGCTGAAGTTGCTCGTCAGCGACGAAATCCCGATCATGATGGCCGAAGAAGCGAAGGTCGAGCGACTGAGTGGAGAGTAGGACCGGACGAGGACAAAACCGCCGGGGATGGCCGAGCATCTGCGGTTAACTGCCGGAAGAGCCTCGAACCGCCGAAGGTCAGCGTCTTGATGGAAATATGGCTCAGAATTCAATAGATCGATGAAGGAAAAAGGAAGAGGATGAAGTGGTTGCCTTTGCCGATGTTCAATTGATCTCGTTGAGGAACATCGGAGCTCGCAACCTCGTCGGAGCAATAGATCGCGGGACGAAGCTACGATCCTGCATGGGAGGAAGTTGCCAGAGGAGATCATTCAACGGAGATGAAAGCTCATCGAAGGCATCAGACTCGACGGCTCAACTCGCCGTTAACTTGAAAAATGTCTCCCTCGGTGGAGACGAGTCACCGGGCTTGGCCTAATCGAAGAAAGGAGAAGAGAAAAAATGCTTATCGTCTTTTGATTCGGTTTTTCATGGATGAAGGAGGATGGGCCGTGTGCGTGGGTGAGTGTTTGGTGGGAAGAAAAATGGATTTTTAGGCCCTATTTATAGGGTTAATAGGAATATTCTAGGTTTATTATTAAACACATGTTTTAATTTAGGAGATTAGTTAGTTATTTAGGGGTTAGTTAGAGAGTTTGTTAGGGTGGTTAGAGATTGGTTAGGGAGTTTGTTAGATAGTTAGTTAGAATCTTCTAGATTATAATTTAACCATGTGCTTTATTACTAATTAGTCATTAACAGGTGCCCTACTAATTAGCTCATGTTAAAAAATATTTCCTACTTAGGGATATTTAATATTATTCCAATTTTGAGAAATGAGGGTTACGAAATGAAACATGAACAATCAACTATTATAAAATCACGACAAAAATAATAATTAGGAATACCCTATTTAAACATGGCGAGTAGATGAAGTCGGATCTCGATGCTGGACTTTTCTACTTGAGACCCAACTAGACGTCAACGTCGAAGGCGGAGAAGAAAATAAGATAGAGGGATCCAACGGAGAAGAAAATAAGAGAGATCCACTTTAGAGTTTTAGCATCCCACCATACAAACTCAAAATTAGATTTTTCATTCAATTCTTCCAATCATAACTTCTGAACTTATAAACTGTTTATAGACTACAAAACATTCTGAAGAAGATAAAATGAATCTCTAAATAGTAAATACTTATTGATAAGATGAGTCAAATCCCTAACCAACTCAAGAAATACATTTTTCCTTATTTAGATTTATCCTAACAAACAAACTGAAAGATCTAAAAAATAACTAAAAATTCCAACTTGTTTCCCATCATACTGCTTCTGGTAGTGTGTCTGTCATGTATCGACCTCTATTACTTATGATCTTTCCTCTTCTTGCATTGACCTTTGATACTCCTGGTTGTACGTCTGCCTCTCTTACTGCTTTTGGTCGTGTCCTTGTTTGTCAGCCTCTCCTACTGCTTCTGATCGTGCATCCTCATGTTTCGGCCTTTACTACAGTTGCTGGTTATACATCCTCATGTGTCGATGTTTTCCACTTTCCATTCTGTTTATTGCTGCTATTACCATCTTGTGTAGCACGTCAACCTTTGTTGTTGTTGCCTGTTGATGCTGTTAGTTCTAATATTAAGAGCTATCTCTAGTTATTTCTAATTTCTGTAACAAGCTCAACATATTCACATACACCAGCATGAGGGGGAGTATTTGATTTAGTTTGTGTTAGGTTTAGTTAGTTTATGTAGTCTACTTTAGTCCCGTATCAGGTATTGTACGAGGATGTTTCTCTTCCTATATATATGTACTCAAACAACTTGAGTGGTGCCCCTTTCTCTCAACATTAACTTGCAAGTATTTCTACAAAATTTTAACTCATTATGCCTAAGGGTAGGATATCTTGTATTCTATTTCACTAATTTTAGTAGAGCATCTATGTCCTCTTCCTCATAAACCTACACATTGTCTCCTATTATGGTTCTGGCTCAATGTTAAACTGTGTTCTTTTTTTTCAGGGACAGAGAACTGACTTGGACTCCTCTGTCAGTTCACGTACAAATAATGAATCTGCTTCAGTTATTTCTAATATGAAAAGCATCTTAAAGCTTATTAGCGAAAGAGTCATGCACTTTGCTGATTGCAAAAGATTGATAGGCCAAATACTACAAACATTGCTTTCTGAAAAAGGTACAGATACAAGTGTGCTTTTGTGCATACTTGACACAATAAAGGTATGGATTGAGGAAGACTTCACGCATGTATCGGGTGCTACAAGTGCTCCTCTCACCTCAAAGGAAATGGTATCCTATCTTCAGAAGCTGTCACTAGTTGACAGGAATAGCTTCCCACCGGCTGTGTTGGAAGAATGGGATAGGAAATATTTACAGCTTCTGTATGGTATATGTGCAGATACTAGCAAGTATGAAATATATGTTAAATGTTGGTTTTCCAGAGTATGATTTCATGTTCTTTTCTCTTTCTATCGGTGTCTAATTTTTCATATGATTACAGATTACCATTGTCTGTTCGCCAAGAAGTGTTTCAGAAGGTAGAAAGACAATTCATGCTTGGTCTAAGAGCCAAGGACCCAGAAACTAGACACAAATTCTTCTTACTTTATCACAATTCCCTTGAAACAACACTGTTTACAAGGCTTCAGTATATCATCCATAGCCAGGACTGGGAAGCTGTCAGTGATTCTTTCTGGTTGACGCAAGGCCTTGATCTTCTGCTGGCTATCTTGGTAGAGAATGAACAGATCACACTTGCGCCTAATTCTGCACGTGTACCACCACTTTTGGTATCAGGTTCATTTCCAGACCGCCCGGGAGTCCAGATGCAGATATCTGATACACCAGACTGTTCTGAGGGCGCTTCTCTTACATTTGATTCTCTGATAGGCAGACATGCACAGTTTTTGACTGAGATGAGCAAACTGCAGGTGAGTTTGTCTGCATTACCCTTATGAACTTCTAAACTGGTTCCTTGACTTTCAATAGGAGATTGCTATACTCTGTTTTTTTGATCTAATGTAAATTGCTGTTAACTTCCACACTATTTTATAGGTGTCTGATCTTGTGATTCCCTTGAGGGATCTAGCTTATGCTGATTCTAATGTCGCATATCACATGTGGGTGTTAGTTTTCCCCATTGTTTGGGTTACTCTACATAAAGAAGAACAAGTTCAACTGGCAAAGCCAATGATAGCCCTTCTATCGAAAGATTACCACAAGAAGCAGCAGGCTAGCAGACCTAATGTTGTGCAAGCACTTCTCGAAGGGCTTCATTTGAGCCACCCGCAACCCCGAATGCCCAGTGAGCTTATCAAATATATAGGGAAAACGTACAATGCATGGCATATTTCACTAGCTCTTTTGGAGAGCCATGTCATGTTGTTCATGAATGAAACGAAATGTTCAGAGTCACTAGCTGAGCTATACCGACTGCTTAATGAAGAAGATATGAGGTGTGGTCTGTGGAAGAAAAGGTCGATTACTGCAGAAACGAGAGCTGGACTGTCACTGGTGCAGCATGGTTACTGGCAGCGTGCCCAAAGCTTATTCTATCAGGCGATGATCAAGGCAACTCAGGGGACTTACAACAACACGGTTCCTAAGGCTGAAATGTGTCTTTGGGAAGAACAGTGGCTTTCATGTGCTAGCCAGCTTAGTCAGTGGGATGTCCTGGCAGATTTTGGCAAGAGTGTGGAAAATTATGACATTCTTCTGGACTCGCTTTGGAAAGTCCCTAACTGGGCATACATGAAGGAAAATGTAATTCCAAAGGCCCCAGTCGAAGAGACCACAAAGCTTCGTCTAGTTCAAGCCTTTTTTGCTCTTCATGATAGAAATGCCAATGGTATTGGAGAAGCAGAAAATATTGTGGCTAAAGGCGTTGAGCTTGCATTAGAACAGTGGTGGCAATTACCAGAAATGTCTGTTCTGTCTCGAACACCTCTGCTGCAGCAGTTTCAACAACTAGTTGAGGTACAAGAATCAGCAAGAATACTCCTTGATATTTCCAATGGGAACAAGCAAACTTCTGGTAATTCCAATGCCGGAGTTCATAACGCGTATGCAGAGCTCAAGGATATCCTGGAGACATGGAGACTCAGAACTCCAAATGAATGGGACAACTTATCTATTTGGTATGATTTGCTCCAATGGAGGAATGAGATGTACAATGCTGTGATAGATGCATTTAAGGATCATGCTTCAACAAATCCACAACTTCATCATCTAGGATACCGAGATAAAGCGTGGAATGTCAATAAGCTTGCCCACATTGCTCGTAAGCAAGGCCTCAATGATGTTTGTGTAACAATACTTGATAAGATGTATGGTCATTCTACAATGGATGTTCAGGTAATTGCCATATATGATATATATCCTTCACTTGTATCATAATGTTCAATATAACTAATCTCAATTTCCTGTTCACTTCTTTGGCATACTTGCAGGAAGCATTTATGAAAATAAGAGAACAAGCAAAAGCTTATTTGGAAATGAAAGGTGAACTAACAAGCGGTCTTAATTTGATTAACAATACTAATCTTGAATACTTTCCTGTGAAACATAAAGCAGAGATATTTCGCCTCAAAGGAGACTTCTTACTAAAGATGAATGATTCTGAGAATGCCAATCTTGCATATTCTACCGCAATAACTATTTTCAAACATTTGCCAAAAGGGTGGATTAGTTGGGGAAACTACTGTGACAATGTATATATCATTACTTGTCTTCACTTTATAGTCTTGCTGCATCTTTTTTATGAAAACTAAATCGATTTTAATGCTCTTTTACAGATTTATAAAGAAACACACGAGGAAGTATGGCTGGAATATGCCGTGAGCTGCTTTTTCCAAGGCATCAAATATGGTGTCTCAAACTCCAGGAGTTATTTAGCTCGAGTTCTTTATCTGCTTAGCTTTGACACTCCAAATGAACCTGTAGGGAGAGCGTTTGATAAATATTTGGACCAATTACCTCATTGGGTTTGGCTTTCTTATATTCCACAGCTTCTGCTGTCTTTGCAAAGAAGTGAAGCACCTCATTGCAAGCTAGTCTTACTGAAAATTGCTACAGTATTTCCACAGGTATTTTACAGAATTTCTATGCACTGTGGTGGTAGAATAGTATTGTCAATACCTATTCATGCACTTATCTCTTAAATGGTCTCTTGTAGGCTTTATATTACTGGCTTCGCACATATTTAATGGAACGCCGTGATGTTGCTAGCAAGACTGAACTTGGAAGAAATATGGCATTGGCTCAGCAACGCATGCAGCAAGCTGTCTCAGGGTCTAGTGCAGGTTCCCATAATTTATCTGATGGGACACGAGCAGCCAATAATATCGGGAGTACTTTAGCTTCTGATATTCAGATTCATCAGGGTACCCAGTCTAGTAGTGTCAGTGGTTCTCATGAAGGTGGAATTTCTCAAGGACAAGAACCAGAAAAATCCACTACTATGGAAGGTGGTGCTAACACTGGGCATGACCAGCCTCCACAAAGTGCTACCGTTACAGAAGGTGGGCCAATTCCAATAAGGCGTAATAGTAATCTTGGCTGGGTAGCTTCTGCTTCTAGTGCTTTTGATGCTGCAAAGGATATAATGGAGGCTCTTAGGAACAAGCATCCTAATTTAGCTAGTGAACTTGAGGTGAGACATAATAATAGTATGGGCATCTTTTAGTTCCCTTGTGATTTCCTTGTTAGCTATTTTGTCTTCAATGAGAAAGATGCCGTGTTAGTGAGAACCTAATGACATAGACTTATCTAAAAACGTTGCAACTTTATTGATTGGAAAGATAGTGTTGGTTTATTATTGGACTGTCTAGTTTAATGATAATTTTGGTAAGCTTTACATTGTTATTCGTGCATGCATATATGATAATTTGCTGTTGGTTACTATATAACCTTTCTCATTGAAAATATATATTGTTGTCAAAATGCTTCGACAATCTAAAACTCCCAGATTGTAGACGAAAAATAAATGAGGAGCAATCTCACAGTACAGTTAAAATATTGGAGGAGATTCAGAACTCTACAAAGTTGACCACAACCATTAGGATAATATGTTTGAAATATTCATATAGTTGGGTTATTAGTACTGACTAAGATTGGAATTGAGTGGATATTGGTTGCTATGTTTTTCATTACCAATAATGTTTAGATTTTTCTTATCTGTGAAACATATGTACAAGTACTTTGTTAGCAGGCTAATAGAAATCCTCTGTTACTTGAAACTTAAATTTATGCTGTTTATTTGTCGTTCTTTAGAAACAGTTGTGTCAAGGCTACTGCTAAATAGATAATTTTACCATTTTTCTTTATCGGTTATTGTTGTTGTGATCATCCTCCAACTGGAGAAAAAAAAAACAGAGTTAATTGTGGTACCCAGTTGAATTCCAATGTCCCTCGCATAATTTTGACCAAAATATTGCAAACAGATGTCGATATGATATTAACTGTCAACATATGTCGCAAGAGAATCTCTTACTGTCCATCTTGATATTTTCATTTAAGAAATCCGCTTTCCTACATAAACATTTCATATTACTGGTAGAACTGGTGATTCCTCTTCTACCATGAAATTCTTGTGGCGTTGTTTAAGTGTGAAATGCAGTTTTGCTGAAAGTCTTGGGTGCATTATAATAGCTAGTCTGAGACCTAGCAGTTCCAAAACAAATAGATTAGCCAATCTTGTTGTCTTAGAAAGTTTGACGTGTAAGTATGTGCAGACAAACAAAACTAGAAGATGCCAACAGATTCATAACATAGTTTTACAATAAAAGAACAACGATTAGCATAAAAAGTAAACTTTCATTACGTATACAGTAGGAATAATGCCTCTCCCTCGTCATGGCTATATATTCTCCATGATTATCTTATCTGGCAAGGTCAACAGCTATGTCTTGTTGATTTTCTATGGAACCAAATCCGAATATACAAAAACCAAATTTTCTAGATAAATGGTACTTTGTGGAGCAGTGTAGTCTTTTCACTTGGTCTGTCATGTATTGCAAGAACTATTTATTGGATTGGAATTTAGTTGAAACAACATAAATAGAGTTTAAAAGTGCTAGAGTTGACTAGTGTTATGATTTATTTTACATCAAAAAATTGCTTCTAGGTTGTTAAATGGAACGTTTTGGTCTTCTATCTGTGGTGGAAGCAGATAAACAGTAGTGCACATATCTGCACTAAATACTATCAATGCACTTTTACAGTTTTACTTCAGTTTGCTAGCCTGAAAGTGAACAGTTTATATGGACTGTATCTTTTGTGTTCAACATCTTATGATCTTCAATCTTTTTCAGGCTTTACTATCTGAAATTGGTTCGAGATTTGTTACTCTTCCAGAAGAACGCCTTCTGGCAGTTGTGAATGCCTTGTTGCATCGTTGTTACAAATATCCAACAGCAACAACAGCTGAGGTTCCACAATCTCTTAAGAAGGAGCTATCTGGGGTTTGCAGGGCTTGTTTTTCAGCAGATGCTGTAAATAAGCATGTGGATTTCGTTAGAGAATATAAACAGGATTTTGAGCGTGATCTAGATCCAGAGAGCACGACTACTTTTCCGGCCTCCCTCTCTGAATTGACAGAACGGCTAAAGCACTGGAAGAATGTTCTTCAATGTAATCTTGAAGATCGGTTTCCTGCTGTATTAAAACTTGAAGATGAGAGTAAAGTATTGCGTGATTTCCATGTTGTTGATGTGGAGCTTCCAGGGCAGTATTTCACTGATCAGGTTGGTATTAATTACCACAAATAGATATGTTGTTCTCCAATTGAGGATTCTTGCTGTCAGTTGAAGTTAGTTTAGTATTTATGTTTTTATAGCACTTTTTTTAATCTTAATATCTTCTTTTTCTTGCAGGAAGTTGCACCTGATCATACAGTGAAGTTAGACAGGATTGGAGCTGATATTCCAATAGTAAGGAGGCATGGTAGTAGTTTCCGGCGCCTGACACTCATAGGTTCTGATGGTTCCCAACGACATTTCATTGTGCAGACATCATTGACTCCAAATGCTAGAAGTGATGAACGTATACTTCAGCTTTTCCGCGTGTTGAATAAAATGTTTGATAAGCATAAGGAATCACGCCGCCGCCATCTAACTATCCATACCCCCATAATTATACCTGTTTGGTCACAGGTGAATTAAAACACACCTTTTTCTTCCCTTTCTTCTTTTCCTCCTTTTTTTTTCCCCTTTAAGCCGTCTTTGGTTCGGTACAAAGTGAGGGAAATGAAAAGAAATGAATTTTTTTTATGTAGAAGCTTGATCCTATGTAAGTAGAAGCTTGATCCCATTTACATAGGATCAAGTTTCATTTTTCCTTCCTGAAACTCTCTCAGCCAACCAAGCACAGCCTTAAGAGTGTGTATGTGTGTTTACCAGCTCCTTTCCTCATCAGTAAGCCTTTACTTTATTATTCTGACTATCAGCTCTCGACTAAAACGACTGTTCCTATTCAGGTAAGGATGGTGGAGGATGATCTGATGTATAGCTCATTCCTTGAGGTCTATGAGATCAACTGTGCTAGACACAATAGGGAGGCAGATAATCCCATCACTCATTTCAAGGAACATCTCAATCAAGCAATCTCCGGACAAATATCACCTGAGGCTGTAGGGGAGCTCCGACTGCAGGCATACAATGACATAACAAGAACTATGGTGAATGACAATATCTTTTCCCAATACATGTACAAGACTCTACCAAGCGGTAACCACCTTTGGGCTTTTAAGAAGCAATTTGCCATCCAGCTAGCGCTTTCCTGCTTTATGTCATATATGCTGCAGATTGGGGGTAGGTCTCCAAACAAGATTCTATTTGCTAAAAACAGTGGCAAGATCTTCCAAACTGATTTCCATCCAGGTAGCTATAATTTATATGCAGTATTATTGCTCCTGTTGGCTTATCTAAGGTTTATGATTTGAATCTTTCCCTCTTGTATTTTCTTCTTACAGCTTATGATGCAAATGGGATGATCGAGTTTAATGAACCAGTTCCATTCAGATTGACCAGGAACATGCAAGCTTTCTTCTCCCATTTTGGCGTGGAAGGCCTTATTGTATCTGCTATGTGTGCTGCTGCACAATCTGTGGTTACACCTAAAGTAAGTGACCGAGCTTTTCGACTTGAAGCCATCTGTGATTTACCCAAAAAAAAAAAAGTTTAAATCATAATGTTTAAATTCATAGGATCTGCCCTCTCCCGCATCCAGTAAAACTATATTAAATTCCTCATGAAATGTGAACTGGGTCAAACATGTATATTGAAGTCTCTCAAGCATCCATCTAGAACTTGCATAGAAAACAATTGACGTGTTATTAGAAAATAATGAGGCAAAAACTTTGTACTTACATGCCTCCTCTAAATTCCCGATTCTTTTTGGTTTAGACATTCAATATAAAGGAAGTTCCTTACCAAGTCCTGTTTACAGTCTTCACTTCAGTTTTCTTTTGCATTTGTGAGGATGTACAAGCAAGCTGCTAGAAGAGCATTCCCTTTATAATGGGCCACTGCATTTAGATGTCCTTCTGCAGAAGTCTAAGCTGTAGCGTTCATCAATCTTGTATTGCAGTTCTTAAAGATAACTTTTCATATTCTGTGATGTTGTTAGAACATTAAAAGTACCTAGCAAATATAGAAATACTGGTTCCTTTGTTTGTGAAACTTACCTAGCCACCATATAGACGAGAAAACTAATCACCTTTTTTTAAATCTTTCCAGCAAAGTCCACATATATGGCATCAGCTGGCTCTGTTTTTCCGAGACGAATTGCTTTCTTGGTCATGGAGAAGGCCACTTGGAGTGCCCTCACCACAGGTCGCTGCTGGGGGAATTAATCAGTTGGACTTTGAGCAGAAGGTGACCACCAATGTGGACCATGTAATTGATCGTATCAGAGTTATAGCTCCACAAAATTTCTCCGAAGAGGTACTACAGTTTTTTTTTTTTTTTTCCTCAACACATTCAATGCTTCGTTCTATGTTAGGGCTCCAATACCGTAGGTAACATGGGATTACATAGGTTGATGTTTGTTGACATTAGTGAAATGTAAGATGCTTAAATACTTGCTACATTCATGCAACTTCTCAATTATTTATCTTGTGAACTTGGCTAGCCCATTATGTTTCATTTGGCCTCCATGCACTCGGTCATTTTGGGGCTCGAATGCTGCTTCCTGAATGCCCGCCCACCGAGCACCCAAGAAATGGGTATTTGAGCAAACACCCATCCCTGAAATGGGGTAAAGCCATTATTAGCTAAAACTCACCTGGAGTCTGCAGTTCTAATAGGCAGACAATAATAAGTGCACCAATACTCAGAATCTTTTGTAACTTTTAGCTTATATACTTATGGCGCTTTTGAACAATTTTTTTCCCCAGGAGGAGAGCACAACAGACCCGCCGCAGTCGGTACAGAGGGGTGTCACAGACCTTGTTGAGGCAGCCTTGGCTCCAAGGAACTTGTGCATGATGGATCCAACTTGGCACCCTTGGTTCTGAGTTTTGCTGAAGATTCAATAAGGTTTCATGGAAACTCTATATGAGCAGGCGATGGGCAACATAAGATGGGGATGTAGTTTTGAATTGTGGTTTGCTTTTGCAGTTATTGTACATAATTTGTGCAAGTGAAGGGGATAACTAATTTATCAGTTTGGTGGTCAGTTTGTATCATTTTCTTTTTAAGTTATCAAAATGTATGCTTTATGTTGCTTATTTCCTTGTAAAGTTGGTACAAAATGCTCACTCGAGTTCCTTAGAATTAATAGAATCTATATGCGAAGCTCACTTGTATAGTAATTATGTTCTCTTTCATTGGTCGTCTTTTGTGTTTCGTATTGCTTGGACTTCTAAAATTATTTACTGTCTAATAACTAATTAGTGTTATATTAGTAACTTAATGATTAAAATATTTAATTAAGTAAATAAGTGTATTTTATTACTCGGTAGTTACCTTACAGATAATGAACAGTTTTAATTAACAAATATAATCAGAATATATTTGAAAAAAATTATGGTAAAGTTGATTTTTTATTTACTTGTAGTAATATAGATTGTTTGTTGTTATGTAAAAGTTAGAAACTTGTCCTGGCTACTTGAGATAAGAAAATAATAATTCATGTATAGATTTAAAAATAAATATTTATTTTGAAGAAGTAAAAAAATAATAATATTAAACATTTAAAAAAAAAGCAGAATGATATGAAGTCCCAAAGGAACCAAAAACCCGACGCCCTAAGCTTTTTCCTCCTCGGAATCAATGATCAAGCCTTTCCCTCCTCGGATCACAAGAGGGCATTTAGTT
The DNA here is from genome assembly GCA_029216955.1 of Iris pallida. Lineage (NCBI taxonomy): Eukaryota > Viridiplantae > Streptophyta > Magnoliopsida > Asparagales > Iridaceae > Iris > Iris pallida. The sequence continues at coordinate 19,864,912 of JANAVB010028196.1, forward strand.
AACTTTTTCTATATTTCATATTTATTACACAAATTTTTCTAATTTTAAAAATAAATATACGGACCTTTCCTATATTTTATGTAAAAGGTTATTCACTCTTATTTTCAAAATAATATATAAAGCATAGGTATAATTATTTTTAAAATAAGTTAGGTCTTTATAGTATCCATGAAACATAGGGGGGATAGGGTTAGCGTATTTACTTCATCCCTTTGTTAGCAATCACCCGAATAAAACGCGTATTATATGCGAATTTTTCCGTATCTTACATAAACGTATAATACTTACATATTTTTGAAAAAAATCGTTTTTGTACGCAAATTTTAAGGCCCTAGAGTTTTAAACGCGTATTATACGAATTTTTGAAAATTCGGCAAAAAAAAATATGACCGCGAAAATCCAACAGTCTTTTGGTCCCTTAGATGCACAGCTGGAGTCTCTTGCTGCTATTAAGATGGCACAATTTTCAAAAAAATTATCAAAAGCAAAAAAGAAGTAGTCTCACACAATAACCAAAGAAAACCCAAGAGCATGCTGCTGAGCTTGGAACATCTTGTTTTATTCCTCTCGCTTCACAAGTTGTAGTTTTGGTTGTTTTATTGACATTTGGGTGATAATATGGACTTGTTTTTACTGTGAACCTTCTTTTATTCCTTTGACTTCACAAGTTTTATTCCTCTGGTGGAAATATAGATTGGTGGACATTTGAATTGTATGACAATAGATATATTTGCAATGCATTACCAACCGTGGTATTTGTTTTATTCCTTTGGTTACAGAAAGTTTATATATATATATATATATATATATATATATATATATATATATATATATATATACACGCCGAATTTATATATATACGTCGAATTTTATTGTCGAATTTGTTCATATAAAACGTACTAAACACGAATTAGATCTAATCCAAATATTTTCCGTAGACGAATGTTTGACCGAATTTTTGACTGAACTTTATTTATATGGTGCCGATTTATACTCGTACTATTGTCGTTCCGAATTTTTTCCGTTTGCCGAATTGCTAACAAGGCTTCATCCTAAAAAAAACCCTAAATCCTATAACCATGTTTGGTTCGTAGAATTAGAGTTTTGGAAAGAAAAAAAAAAGTTTCTTCATTTTTGGTGTTTGGATGCTAAGGGAATGAGCCCGAAAGAAAATTAATTTCGAATGGGAAGAAAATTAGGGAGAAAATGGCTCTCCTATCCACCAAATTGGTGATTTATTTCTTATACACTTTTTCTTCCAAATTTTTTTTGACTTTTTTAAACACCAAAAATTGATTGAAATATCAATTTTCCAAAGGAAAAGAAAGAAAGAAAAAAATTCCTTTCTTTTCCTTTCCGCGAACCAAACTCCCTTTTGGCAGCAATACAGAACCCGACCGCTATCATGATCGCAAGGACGGCGGTGGCTCCGGACGACACGAGCGGCGACGTCACGACGTCGCCCGTGCTCTTCATCGGCGGGCTCACGAAGCAGGCCGAGCGCTGCATCGACGAAGGTTTGCTGCGGCTGTATCTATTAAAAAGCATGCATTTTGCGTTATTTGGTGTTGTGGGAGGTGCTCTTAGTTATCGTCTCCGGAGTCTAAGCTCTGGTATAGTACTACATATAATACAAGTTTTTGATTTGTTAAAGCAGCACTTTTACTTCTCATACTTTGGAAGAAAAATAACTTCTGCATGACTTCAATATGTTGGTTTTAGAATACGACAGTGCGGCGTGGACCGCATCTTGGCCCCGCAGTTTTGGCCCGCAGTCCACGTGGCGTTCTTTAATTGGCAGGGTACCGACGGATGGGGCCCACGCGAATAGGGGGAGGCAAATTGGGTTGTGCCACATCGGCCCACGGTCACAGCCGGCTGGCACATACCGTGCTGTTTAGCATTTTCCTTTAGAATATTGAAGTTTTCAAAGGATAAAACTGCACTTCTTTTTGTACCATATGCCTATCCCTTTAAAGTTCAACTTGATGTTTTACATTATGTTGTTAGTATCTTACGATACATTATGTGTATCTTACGATATAATAGGATATAGAGAGGTGGGGACACCAAGCACTGACGGTTTCATCGATTCTACTTATCGATCGGAGGTTGGATGGTCCGGATGGCTACTTCACGTGGCGCAAGAAGGTTGAGAAGACGCTTAGGGGAATGCGGTTGTCAAAGCATCTCATCGACAACCCTCCAAAGATGGATGATCCCACATACGAGCAGTGGGAGACGGATGATAGCAGACTATTCGCACAGTTGATGAACTCGATGGAACCATCAGTCGAGGATATGGTTCAGAACACGAATTCTGTGAAGGAATTATGGGAGGTCCTGGCGGCTGCGTACGATGGGAAGCGCGATTTGTCTCGTATTTATGACTCGGTTGTCAGCGTCTACCGGACTGATTAAGGGGACAAGTCACATCAGGATCACTTCCGAACCTTTAAGGCCCTGACTGATGCGGCGGACCGTGTGTTACCTTTGACGACGGATCTCAATGAGGCAAGGAATCAACGCCAGCTACTCTATGTCATGGCATACCTAGCCTCACTTCGTCCCGAGACAGATTCTGCACGGTCTCAGATTATTGCTGGGACTGAGGTTCCAACTCTGATGGAAGTCTATTTTCGTGTCATACGGACAGTTAAAGTAGTTGGGACTGATACTAGCGACACACATGCTGATCAATCTGTTATAGGTGTTATTCGTGATGGATTTCGTGGGGGGCGCGGTGGTAGACGAGGTGGTCGGAACGCTGATCATGACGGTGGACAAGGTAATGTTGGCCTTGATGGAGAACGACCACGCACATGTTTCAATTGTGGTCAACCAGAACATTTTCAGTGGCAGTGTCTCAAAGCTCATACCGTCAATGTTGCATCGGATGCTTATGTCGAAGAGAGATCCGTAAAGATAACTTCAGAGACCTATGCGAAATTCGCTGAATTCCAAGCTTAGCGGAATGGTGAAGCCTTTACATCTGGATTCACAGTCGGATACTCAGTGGCGTGTGTGGTAAAGTCGAAGCAATGGGTGATAGATTCGGGTGTGTCTGATCACATGACAGACGATGCAGGTATATTGTATGATTATGTATATGTGGGTTGTGTGATATATATTATTGTTGTGATCAGCAGTTCTCTAAAAGTTCGTGGAAAAGGTAGTACGTATCTCTCTTCCAACCTGCCACTCACTTCAGTGTTACATATACCCGGAAACCCTTTCAATTTATTTTTCATTAGTCGGATTACTCGTGACTTCAACTGCTCGGTAACATTCTTTTCTGATTGTTGTGTTTTTCAGGACTTGAAGACTGGAAAGACTATTGGTAGGGGGCATGTGGCTCGAGGTTTGTACTTGTTTGAATTGAATTCGTCTGTTGCCTGTGTCGGCGTGTCCCTCAACCCATTTGAGTTGCTCTGTCAGCTAGGTCATCCGTCTACTCAAGCTCTCCAAAAAATGTGTCCATCACTAGATCTTCAAGTTCCTTTTAATTGTTATTCATGTAGTTTAGCTAAACATCATCGTGCATCTTATCCAATGAGTTTGAATAAAGTTGTTTCAGCTCCTTTTGAGTTAGTACATTCTAATGTATGGAGTCTATGCCCTGTTGAGTCTGTGTTGGGGTTCAAATTCTTTGTTTCCTTTGTTGATGACTATTCGCGAGTCACTTTTGTTTACTTATTGAAAAATTATTCCGAATTATGTGATATCCGGTGTACTTTTTATACTGAAATAAAAATCAAATTTGGGATTTTCATTGAGGGTCTTTGGAGTGACAATAGTCGTGGGTACGTGTCTTCACAGTTCACTTCCCATCTTGCCAGACATGAGATTATCCACCAAATTTTCTGTCCCAACACCTCACAGCAAAGTGGTATGGCAGAAAGTAAGAATTGTCACCTCTTAGAGACAACTCGAGCACTTATGTTTCATGCCGGAACCCCCAGGAAATTCGAACCTTGTTTGCTATAAATCCACATTTTTTGATATCATACTGTTTTGCTGTAATCTGTAGACATTTTGTCGAGACGGCAAATGCATGTTTATGAACCCAAAGTAGGTTCTTAATCGTAAAGTAGATATTTTATAGGAGTCATCTTTTGATATGTTGGTGTATTCTTTCTACTTATTGTGATAGTGTTACTCTTATTTCTTTATTGCCTCTCTTTTATATTTTACTTTGTGAGACTTTGTGTAAGGATGATAAAGCGATCTTGAAAATGGTTGCAAGAACAACTCTCAGGACAAAGGTATGTTTTCTTGTTTCATTTTTTTCTGCAAAATTTTTTCCCCTATAGATAGTTTCCTTGTATTGAACATTGGTAGTTCTGAACCTTTTCTTTTGGACAGTTATATGAAGCGTTGGCGGATAAATTGACCGATATCATTGTTAATGCGGTAAGGTGTCATTTTTGAACTTGGAGTTAACTGTAATCTACTTTATGTTCCTTTTCCAAAATGTAGCACTTTGATTTTACGTATTGACATTTATCATGTGCATCAATTATTGCAATAACTAGCTATTTAGTTTATAATAAGTAAACAAACCTACTTATACATGTCATTGCTGGCAAGGCCTTCTTGCAAGTGTTCGTCATGTGAAATCTCTTCCTGTTTGTTTCATGTAAATAAATCACAAACAAATCCATGATAATAATGATCTTATTTCCTTAGGTTCAGTCTTGCATGCAACTATAATTGTGCTAATATGCTTCCTGAAGGCTGAAGTCCATGAGGATATCTGATCTCCCATACATCGACTTTGATGGTTACCTGAAATTAGTGAACTAGTTACTAATATCGGAATCGGATCAGCAGTATCGGAGGTTTCGGATCGGAGTATCGGACTTTTTTGGTATCAGAAAGCAAATAATTATTAATAAATTATTAACATTTTAGAAGATATTATTTATACATTTAGGCTTAATTTTACTATTTTCAGTGTTGTTTTTTAGTAGTTTTGAAATTGAATAAAATAGTAGTCACCCTTACCGATTGATTTACATACGATAGATAAGTTTTCTTCTTTGACATGCTTTTATAACCTTTCTATGCTTTTACACTCTTGGATTTTGTCTTTTTCGTTTAATTCTTTTTGCCGAATTGACCGAAAAAGAGACCCCCAATATCGGTATCGGTCAGTATCGGATATCGGTCGGTGCGGGTCATGCCAAATTGTATCAGTATCGGCCATATCGGATCGGTATCGGCAGATACTGCTATTATACTTCCCAACAGTTAGTTGATTGCAAGCTTTCAAGTGTTTTAGGTATCTTGGTCATTTAATTACCAATAAAACATAAAATTGCCATTTTATGATTCTCATTGGAACTGTTTATTAGTTTTGCTTAATATTGTTCTGTTTGATGACTAGGCCAGTGCATCTCATGAACATGTAACTTCCCTAATGATATTTCCGCTTGCCTCCACAACCAGTTAGATTTTTAATTGATTGCATCTATCTGTTAGTTACAACTGTTTTTTTGGTTGCACATTCTCTTAGTCTATTTGTTCTATTAACTGAGAGCACTTTTTGTAGGTGTTAGTGATGTTAAGATATTATGTAACTTGTTATAAATTTGACATGCGTCCAGGGGCGGATCCAGAAACATAAATTAGGATGGGCTAGACTAGATTAGGGTGGGCTAGTGTAGGCTAATTCCTAAAAAAAAAAAAATATCATATGGAAAAAAAAGGGGAATTTTTTTTTTTTTGGGTGGGCTCGTCTTTCTCATTTTAGTACTCTTATTTGATAGGTACCCTGTATTCCATGGCCCTTTCCTTTTTGTTATGATGCAAGATCATTATTCACGAACTTCTATTTGTTTTTTCCATTGAATGAAATTCATGTTTTCCACGGATAGGTGCTCTGTATCCGCAAGCCTGAGGAGCCCATGTTTGTTTATGGTGGAGATAATGCACATGCGCCATAAGTTTGATGTTGATACTAGACTGGTAAGTCACGAGTTGTCCTCACAATCTTTCCTTTTATGTCCATCCATCATGACCATCATCCAATCCTTCTCCCATCAGAATGGGGTCAGGTATAGAGCATAAGAAAGCCTCATACGAGATTCGACAAAGTTTCATGGCCGACTGAATCCTATGGACTTTTAAGGTTTACATCGCGTTGGATATTTGAAATTGTTTAGTAGGATTGGAAATGTGATATAATTTGCTAAAGTAATTTGGGGCACAAATTTTTCTAGCATATTATGTTTCTTCCATTTATAAGTTCTTGTTAGCATACATGAAGCCTCATTGACATTGATACTTTAGGAGTCATCTATTGTAGCATCCTTTTGGAGATCATACTATGTATGTGTAAAGGATTCAAGCTAGATCCTCGGACTATCAAGAAATTTTCTTGCTTTTGATCACCAATACAGACTTATCCAATGTTTTGGATTGCTTTGTTGTCCAATATAGATAGAAATGATATGGGTTGAAGGTTTAACTTATTATCTTGGTTTCTGAAATTGTTGAGTTCTCTTGTATCTGTTAAGTCTTTGACAAAAAAAAAAGGATCGTGATTAAGATCTGATACTCTCTTGTCTGTATCTTATATAATTAAGAGGAGCTTAATCACTTCAAAGTGGGTGTGGAAAGACTCTGGTTGAGAGCAATTGTGAGATTGGTCTCGTCCTCCGGTCACTGTTCTAAAAGGCGGTCTATGCTAATATACCTAAGAACATTTGCTCATTTTTGGTTAGATTCCCTTGGTTGGGCTGGACTTGTTTATGAGCATATCCTAGGGGTGGAAAATGTGAAAAATCCTCATTCTTGTACCATCTTTGATTAAAGGTTTTTAAGTTCTCACAACTCAGTTATTTACTTGCAAATGTACACCAACTTGTATTTTGTGAAAATCCTTTTGTATCATAGCTTAAAGAATTTCACTTCTATCACCATTTTTGACTACCACAGGACCTAGTAATGATCATATCATTGCACAAATTAAGGATGCTGTTCGGGATGGGCTTAGGTCTGTCAAGAATACAATTGAGGCTCTTATCTTGGTGAGATATTTATTTGAGCACTTATTGTCTCTGCGACCATTCCTTTGCGTTAGCTATTTTTGCTTGACTTTGGACGCCACCTATAATTATAGGTTACAAATTTAGATACTGCTTGAGTTTTTTTTTTCCCGTGCGGACTCAGATTATGTCTCGTTTTTCAGGCCTCGTCCTCACGACATTTCATCATTGTCATTGTACCTCTGTCAACACTGGCACCCTCTCGGTCGTGCACGAGATAAGGGACGTCCACGGGCCGGTCGCACCCGCTCGACAGCACGCACAAGGCGAGGTAACTTCTCTGATCCCGTGCCCGAGTCGAGACAAGTTCACGGACCGGCCGCATCCGCACGAACGCTCGCTCGAGGCGAGGTAACGTGCACGAGTCCAGTGGACTTATTTCCCTGGCTCAGAATATTGTCGCTTTCGTCATGCCTCTAATGCGTGCGAGCGTGGGTGCACCAGACTTCTCGCTCTACACAAGGCTTCTCATTATCGCCCGATACTGCTTGAGTTGATACATTTTATCTGCCTTAATAAACAGGTTCTTTGTTCTACCTATTGAGTTTGTGTAGCTAGGTTTATCTGATTTCATTTGGTAGAAAGTTGAAGTCTACTGATGTTTTGGTTAACTAGTTTTATATGGATGATCCATATGTTTATCATCTGGGCAGTCCTTATTCTCATGTAGATTTATGTTTCACCTCAATCTATATTTGCTATTTATAGTACCTTCAAGAAACAGGAGAAGTTCTCGCTTATGTTATTCTTCCTTGTGTTCTACCTTTATAATACGCATCTTAATGAATATCATTTGAATGTTCGTGAGAGTAAAATCTTTGGATACTATTTATTTGGATATTTCCATAACCAAATTAGACCCAATAACATTGACAATCCTATGCCTACAATCTTGTTTTGATTCCATATTGTTTGGTACATTGTAATGTAATCGTAATCGCAATGTAATCAAATTAAAAGAAATTAAATTACTTGAGCAGTAGCCACAGCTACCATATTGTTTGGTACCATCATCTAGTTATAATGATTTTATAGGTTAAAGCTGCTAATAATGCTAGTGTTACAGGGAAGTTTGGCTGGTCAGGAATTTACATTGGTATCACCCTTATTAATTGTACAACAAATGTGTACAATTTTATTATAATCCTACGTTAATTTCCACATGAATGTACAACACATAAGTTCAAGTTTTGGAGGTTTGAGAATTTGTTTTGAGGTTTTGAATTTCTTACCCATGTTTGGTATGTCTGGGATTGGAAATTGGGGGGGAATACTAGGGCTTTATATTCCCATTGATGTGGGAAAGTTATTCCCAAGCCCCCCACCCCGGAAATAATTTTTCTTTCCTATGAATGTTGTTTGGTATTTTGTTTGGACGGTAATACTCTCTCTTTATTTTCAAAATTTCAATTTCATCCTAGGCATGTGAATTTAGGTAATAGTAGCATCATAAAATTAATAAAAGGGTATTTATGAAAAACTATACAAATTAATATTCCTATCCTTGTGTGAACCAAACATGGGAATGGAAAAAAAAATTGAATTTTTTGGACTACATATCCTCAACCTAACCCAAACATGAGTATATGAGAATGTTGAATTCTCTCCCATGGAAAAGTAATAGAAAATGGATTCCTAAGAATACAAAAACTTAATCCAAATGACCCACCCCGGGTGTGAATATTGAAAAGTTAGTGGATGGTTTTTATCTTGTTCTAGTAATTTCTTCCACTAATGCTATTAGACTATATAAGCATGAGATTTGCTTCTCGGGGATGTCACCTTCGTGGAATAGGAGTAGTCCTTATAATACTCATGAAACATAGGAAAGATTAGTGTAATTAACTCTAAAATTTATTTATCAGGAGAGCACGATAGAGGGAATGTTGATTATGCTCAGATGAGGGCATCTTTTGACAAGTATTCAGTAAAACGGCAAATTAATTTCTTGATGGCTAAATGTCCAAAAGTAAGTCAAGAGCTGTTAGAACTTAGAGCCTACAGTCTACAAATAGTTGAGATGTTTTTCCTCTCAATATGAATTGCCTTTCAAACATTACTAAGTATTGCATCCATCCCTACATTCTTTTTTTTGGCTAAATTACAACTTGATACCCTCAACTATTCGAATTTTCCAACTTCGTACCCTCAACTTTGATAGGTATCAACTTAATATCCTAAATTTCAAAAAATGACAAAATTTTTCCTTCTCTCCCCTTCTCCTCCTACCGGTTGTCGCCACCCTGCCGCCCCCACCCCGTGGTTGCACCACCCCTGCTTCCCCCGGCCCCTCCCCGCGACACGCCCTAACCCCATCCCACCTCTCTCTCCGTCGCACGCGGGTCGCCGTCGCGGGTGAAGAGAGACGGGGGGCGGGACGGTGACAGTCGGGAGGGAGGGGTTGAGAGAGATGAGGGATAATTTTGTCATTTTTGAAATTTAGGATTATCAAGTTGATACCTATCAAAGTTTAGGATATTAAGTTGAAAAAGTTGAATAGTTAAGGGTATAAAGTTGTAATTTAGCCGCCTTCTTTTATATGTTGAATCTGATCATGGAGGTGCATTTGCTATCTACCAAATTGGAGTGTGCTTACAAGTTTGGGTCTAAAATAAGAGTTGATATTAGGATTTGGATCTCCAAATTACTGTTCACATAGGGTAGTGAACTATGATTTGAAGACCCAAACACTAATATTGAAAACTCCTAACTATTATAGGAGACTCTATTACTAAATATCCATATATTTTCAGTCACCACCATCTGATTCTGTTGCCAGAAGTGCTAAGCATCATCCTGACCTCTGCAGAAATATGCAGGAGACTCCAAAGCATCAGCCCAACAATTGACTGCAAAAATATATGCAGGAAACTTGAATGAGAGACTCGAGGACTACATGAAGGAGGCCCCTCTAATCGAGCTAGTGAAAAAGGATGGTGGCATTTTCTTAGGTTAAAATCGAGTGTAAATATACTCAAATTTATGAACTTTGTTATTCTTGTTCTCTTTTTTTTTAAATTCTTAAGATTTTTTTATTTTTTATTTTTTTTGCTTTTTTGGGTTTTTTATTTGCAATTGTTTTATCTTTTTTATTCTTTAAGAATTTCTTTTATGTTTTTTCTCGGTCTTTATTTATCCTCGGGGAGGTTTTCCTTGGATATCTTTCTACGGACGTCTATTCAAAACAACCATTACATGTCACTCCTAGCACCGCTGGAATAGATCTCAACTAACCCAAAGAATAATGATATTTGTCCCTTCAAATCGTTCCTTCTTACGTGGCAGCCAACGTGGCATGTTGATGTAGCAGCTGACATGACAAATTTTAAAATTAAAATTAATATTAAATTAATGTTAACATTAACATTAGAATTAATATTAACGTTAACATTAACTAATATTACTATTAATATTAATATTAATATTAACGTTAACATTAACTAATATTACTATTAATATTAATATTAGTATTAACATTAACTAATATTAATATTAATATTAATATTAATATTAATATTAACATGGAAAAAATTAGGTATTAACTTTTTGGGTTAAAATTTGTCATGTCAGATGACACATAATATTATTTAACATGTCACATAAGGATGGATGGTTTGGAGGGACAATTTGGAGATACGAATAGCTTTTCTAACCCAGAATATAAAAGACATCACTCAAATTTTTTTTAGTCATTTCTTTTCATCTCATTCTCAACTTCTACGTAGCACTTTATATTCCCATTAGACTTGATTGTAATTTGATACCCTCAACTATTTTAATTTTTGAACTTGATATCATAAACTTTAAAAAGCATCAACTTGATACTATCAACTATTAATTTTTTTTTAATTTAGTATCCAAAAAAAAAGGACGAAACTACCTTTTCAACCCAACCCCCCAAGGCTACCTCAACCCCTCACCTCCGAGCCCACCCTACGAATTTTTTTAATAGATTTTTTTAAATACTTTATAATTCACTAATTAAATCCTTAAATATTTAACAACTCACAATTTAGTTTTTTTTAACAGAAATTTTGTACAAAGAATTAAAATATTGATAAATTATATTTAGAGAAAAAAGTTCGAAAAAAAATAAAAATAAATAAGCAATTGTTAACATTTTTTTTTTCTCTCCCTATTTGTTTTCTTCTCTTAATTTTTTCAAACTTTTTTTTTTCTCTAAATATAATTTATTAATATTTTAATTTTCTGTAAAAAAAAAAAATTCTGCTTTTTAAATTTGTATACCTTTTCTTTTGTTTGGTCTTTCTTTCTCCTCACGTTCTCTCCTGTCTTTGTCTCTACCAGAAAGGAGGACCCCACGAACCCGACCTACTGCCGAGGAGGATGGGTTGTTGCAGCGATCGGTACCAAACAAAAGGACGTTATCCAAATCCGCCGAATCGCCACTTAAATCGTCCACCAACCGCAGCAGCAGCAACACGTGGGCTGCGAGTTCGGAGGAAAACAAATCATATGTTTTAGTTAGTCCAATCCATCGCATCGCACTGTACGGTGTGGATCCTTCTGGCGAGGAAATCGTCATCTACTCGCCGCCACCAACTCCACCTAAACTCACCACCATTTCTATATATATATAGAGAGAGAGAGAGACGGAGAGAGAGAGGGAGAAATGGCGACGGCGTCGCTGCTGTGCGTTCCGCTGGTGGCGAAGTCGGTCGAGGAGATGAAGGCCGACATGTCGGCCGCGAGATCCCAGGGCGCCGATCTCGTCGAGATCAGGATCGACCATCTCGCCGCCTTCGACCCCCGCCGGGATCTCGTCTCCTTGATCCGGGACCGTCCGATCCCCGTCCTCATCACTTACAGGTTTTTTTCTCTTTTTTCTTGCTTTTTCAATCAAGACTTCCTGTAATGGTTTATTGTTTTAATATGCCTACTGGCAGTAATTAGCCTGTAAATTATTTTTAATTTTGGAATTCCATCTATTAAACAGGTTAATTTATACTAATTATTGGCACTCCTAAAATGTCATCATGCATAATTTTATATTATTTAAAATTGAGAAATTTTGACTTGTCCCGCAACTTTATTTACCGTATTTAAGATGCACCCCACTATTTTTCAATAATCTAAGAATTCCTCCACCTTTGACGGAAACCGTTCAGGACTGACGGTCAACAATTTTAACCCAAAAAATATCCCTCACTTTTCGTTGTCTAAAACACCTACATCCCTAACGTCCCCCCCACCCCTCCCCGCCGCCACTGCCAACCTTGGCCACTGTCCCTCCTCCCCGCCGCCGCTACCAGCCCCCCTCTACGCCCCCCTTCCGATTGACGCTGTCAGTTGCTGCCATCCCCCCTCCTCCCTCCTCCCTGTCGTCGTCCACCCCCCCCCCCTCCCCCCAGTCGACACAGTCCTCCCTCCGTGTCGCCGTTGCCCCCCCCCCCCCCTCTCCATCGTCGCTGCCATACCCCCTCCCCGCCACCAATCACCATTGCCCCCCATTCCCGTCGACGCTGTCACAACCCCTCCTTTCCGTCGTCGCTGCCCCCCCCCCCCCCCCCAACCCACTCTTTTGGTTGGGGTCGCGGATCTCGACCGTGAAGCATCCCCAGGGACGCCGACGAACTCCTCTGTAGCGCCTCCGATCGACAGAGCCCATCGACTTGGAGGGGGGAGGAGGGGCTTCCTCTTGGCGGCTGCGGGAGGGGGGGAGGGCGGTGGTCTCTGTCACACCCTAGAACCGGAATACAGGAGAGTGGGGGCGGACACAGCCAGCTACGTATATTGAAGTGCAACCCACCTCGCTATACGGTCACGGTTGTCTAGATACATGAGGGTTTAACTACAAGCCATCAGTCTCTTATGGTCATGAGCAAGCCTATTGTCTCAATCTCAAACAAGTAATAGCAGTTACAAGATGTCAGAGCACCAAATATACAATAGTAAGACGTCTCATACATTACATATTTGGATGATCATGAAGCTAGTCATACAAAATGTGAAGACTAACAAGAGTTTCAGTCATACATGATCAACCCTAGGATTTGTTAATCATGCTACAGCCCGTATGCAGACAGTAAGTAAGAGCTAACACGTGCTCGTCGGCTAAACGTCTCAAAAGAATACTTTAACAATAGAGTGGGAGAACAAAAATAAAATCCACTCGTTGCCAAGGTTACGCCTGGTGGTCACCATCTGGCTGGAAGGTAGGGAGATCCTCTGGAGCTGCTCCGGTATCTGGCCATACAAAACCAGCTGGATCAGATCCCAGAAAGAGCAAGTGCCACAAAGGAGACTTCACTTAAGAACTAAAACCAGCATATCAGAACATAAAATAAGACAGATAATAATAAGACATGAAATCTAAATAGAACAATAAATGTCAAGAGGATGAGAAATCATTTCGATCAGTTATGGATAAAGTAAGCATAAGCAATCATGTCCCGAATTAGCCAGGTACTGGAACAAGACAAGGCTTGGACTGATTAGACTCCATCCAACATTCACGGCCAAGCAATAAGTACGGTTTGATACTTTAACTAACTAGGGCTATCACAGGCCTAGTTACTAGCAAGATGCAATAAGATGTTCCAACAGCCACAAGCCCTGCAGACCATCCAGGTTATCCAGACGACATTAGGGGTTGAGTTCATGTGGGTACATCGTCCAAGAAACACATGTACCCTTAAGTAGCTTGGAGGGTGCAACACATGACAGTGTGCTGAAAATGTGCCCTACTCGACGGCAGGCTACAAATCCCATAATGGGGCACCCAGATAACGGAATTGTCTGTAGCTGGAAAATCTCTTCATGACTACTGGATTATTCTAGTTATTTAGCCTTAGTCAGTTTCAGTAGGTACCCCTGACCGTGGTACTCAGGGGTCCCTGCCCTAGACATGATGCAAGACCATACTGGTTCACTTGTACAAACACAATCGTCCACGGTATCCAGGCCATTCATTCTTGTCATGTCAGGCTAGTCGTCGCAACAGCATTCAATAGTTCCCATCATGCTTACTTGTCATATCATGCCATGTCATGTCACGTCAAATTACTTGTTATACCATGCCGTGTTACCAATTCGTGATTATCAAGTTCATGACTAAAGGTGCAAGGATTTAAAAGGACGAGCGGGGTACGCCAAGAGCTCAAAGCCTCTACGCGAACGAGACTACGCTAGGCCAAGGAGGCCCCGAGCGTAAAATAGCTCTACGCGGGCAAGACCAACGAAGGACAGCTCTACGCGAGCAAGGCTGCACGCGAGCGAGGCTCTACGCGAACGAGAGGGTCTACGCGAGCGAGATTCTACGCGAGCGAGAGTACACGCAAGCGAGACTCTACGCGCGCGAGCACTCTACGCGAGCGGGCACTCGAGCGAGACTTTACGCGCGCGAGCACTCTACGCGAGCGGGAGTAGCCCCTGCGTAGAGCTTGAATGAACTCGGCGTAGAACGGATTACGCTGGTACGCAAATGCGTGTGCATAAAAAGGGAAACACTACGCTGGCACGTAATACGTGAGCGTAAAGGGAGAACACTACGCTGGCACGTAAAACGTGAGCGTAAAGTGCTCGTCTTCTTCCCAAGGCCGAGACAAGTAGCCATGGGACTCAAGAAACTCAAGAAATCTCATCTCGGCCAAGACTTGATGAAATCCAACCATTCAAAAACCAAACTTGCGTAGGATCGAAATTCCTACTACATGGAACTCTCAAACTCCGGAAACAACCAAGTTTAGTAGATTAAAATCCAAAAATCCGAAATGCAACAAACTTAGATCTACAAGAAATAAACCATGAAAATTAAAAATGCTAAGTACTAAAGTGTCTTAGAATCTCGTGAGAAAGACAATGGAACAACAAAAATGGAGTTCCTCCATGAAGCAAGTTGCACTTGTCTAAGCCTCTCTCTTGGTATGTGGAGTGAGTAATGAGGAAGAAGAAGGAGTTTAATGAGAAAATGAATGAGGAGAGAGAAGGGTTGTTGGGTTAATAAATGATGGATAGTGGTAGGTAGGGATTTTGCATACTAACCCAAACCGAACCAAACCGAACCGAACCCAACCGAACCCGATGCATGCCAAAGCCAAAATAGACCACTCGAACCATGAAATGCTAATTAACCCATGCCAATGCAAAAACCCAAGACTAGCCAGTCAGGACAAGTCGAAATACGGGTCCGAGATACGTACACGTATACCAAAATACGTATAACGAAATCCGAGGGTGACAGTCTCGATGCCGATCTCGTGGACGTGGCACTTGATCCGGCGAGGGAGAGGGGCTCCGGTAGAGTTGTCGGTGGCGTCGTGGTCGGTGAAGACCTGGAGAACGTCGGGGGTGTAGGGGCTGAGGACAACGAAGAATGAGGGGTATTTTTGTCAAAAAGAGTTAAAGCTATTGACCGTCAGTTTTGGACGATTTTTGTCCAAAGTTGGGGGTTCTTACATTATTGAAAAATAGTGGGATGCACCTTGAAATGTGGTAAATAAAGTGGAGGACAAGTCATTTTTTTTTTTTTTTCAAATTTTAAATATGTCTCTGTATTAACGTTATTGGCACTCCTAAAATGTGTTCCTCCACTCCTCCCTCCATACATGCACAATGTAGATATGGAATACAAATGATATAAAATTAAAGAAGGGTACATGATGACATTTTTAGAGTGTTAATAACAGCACCCATTATTAATTAGAAAAAGATATGATATTTTTTTATAATCACAAGATATTATGAAAAGTCATGGTCGCCGTTTGGTAATTGAACTTATATTTTGGTTTATTTGGAATCTAAGTTTTATATTTTGGTTTAAAGTGCCTAATTATATTCTATTAGTGTTTTTGGATTAAAAAAACGTTGAAAATGGACAAGTATGATCATGTGGGTTATTTTTAGGATTATTTTTGTCATGACCAGTTGTTACGTCGGTTATGGTTGATTGTATAGCCGTCTTTTTTTACTCGACAAAAACTATTTGTTTATGTAAAAAAATTTTGAACACCAATATTCTTCTGAAAATAATAGTCCAACAACAAAGACTTTAAAATAACCATGAAAAATAAGTCACATGACCATATCCATTTTAAACCGTTTTCATCCAAAAGCACCAACGAAAATGAAACCTAGTTCAAATACTATTTAAACAAAAATATAATATGGTAGGAAAAAAAAATTATAGGGACCATTTACTAGCATTAATAATATTAAGGACTAACTAATTTACACTAATAAAATATTAAAGAAAATGTCATATGAAAAGCTAAAAAAAAGGGCATACAAATGGACGTTTTCTTTTTCTTTCTTTCTTTTTATTTTTTTGAAAAAATGTTCACAGGCAAGGAGGACGTGGCTTGTGGAAAAAACGTCCTAGCATTTGACATTTTTCTTACATTTTTCTACATAAATTTTAAAAAATCTAATATATATATATATATATATATATATATATATATATATATATATATATATATATATATATATATATATATATAACAAATCTATATTTAGAAATATTAATTTTATGTTAATATTAATTTTAATTTTAATTTTAATGTTAATGTTAATAAAAATATTAATTTAATATTAATATCAATTTAATGTTAATTTTAGTATTATTTTTAATTTTAATATTAATTTTTAATTTAATGTTAAAACTAAAATTAAAATTAACACTAAAATAACAGTAAAATTAAATTTAAATTATCAATAAACATTTAAATTAACACTAATACTAAAATTAAATTTTAATATTAAAATTATAATTAGAATTAGAATTAAATTTAGATTTAGATTTAGATTTAGATTTAGAATTAGAATATAATTAAAATCAAAATCAAGATCAAATTTTTTAAAATAGATTTGTTTAAAAAAAAAATCTACCTATCTTTTAAAAATAAAAATAAATCTATTTCTTTATTTAAAAAAAATCAATCTCTATTTAAAATTAACGATGCATAGAATTTGTTTTTTTTAAGATAGAGAAGATTTGTTTTGAAAAAACAGAGAGATCTAAATTTTTTTAAAGATAAAAATTTGGAAAAGATATGTGTATATTTAGTGCTTAAGTTTTGAAAAGCTTGCTTTATATATATATATATATATATATATATATATATATATATATATATATATGGGAGCGGATGGGGAGCCCCGCCCGCGGAGTCCCGCCGAAGCCCCGCCCTCCCTTAGCCGTTGGATCGCGCGGGCGGGGGCGGGCCCCACGCGGGCCCCGCGCGATCCGATGGTGCAGGGGGGGGGGGGGGGGGGGGGGGGGGGCGGGGCTTCGACGGGGCTCCGCGGGCGGGGCCTTTGATCCGCTTCCTATATATATATATATATATATATATATATATATATATATATATATATATATATATATATATATATATATATATATTATTTTTATTTTTATTTTTATTTTGAAAGAAGGTAATTGCGGCGAACGCTCCCACCGAACATTTTCTATTTACACCGTTGGATGGTACTTTAAGTCATATAATCTTAACTGTTGATTTACCAATGGTTAATATTAGATGACTTAAAGTACATCGAAAGAATGTGAACATAGAAATGCATGGGAATACAAAAATTGTGGAGATGTCCATCCTTCCTCATATATATATATATATATATATATATATATATATATATATATATATATATGTGTGTGTGTGTGTGGCTAGCTCCTGTATTTATGAGATACAGAATAACGTATTCGACTTATTTTGTCCCAGAAAAAAAAAAAAAAAAACCCTCCATCCAATGGCCATTTTTAATTGATTGTTTGATTTATGGCATCCAATGGACACACTTTGCCCAAAAACGTCCATCCAATGGGTGATTTTTCCCACCAACCGCTGCGTACCTACCTACACTACTTACTACCCGAAAATGGCGCGAAGGAGGGAGGATGGTATCTGTCAGTTGCAGTGTCCCCACCGGAAGCAGAAGTGGGCCCAACTGTCCGCTGTCGGACGGGCACGCCAGCTCCTCACTCAGCCAGATGAGATCCTTTATATCTTCTTCCTCCGTCTCCATCGATCATCGTGGAGTAATAATAAACCATGGAGGGGAGGACACTCGTGTGTGTGCCGCTGGTGGCGGAGTCCGTCGACGAGATGAAGTCCGAGATGCGGGGAGCCAGTGCCCGTGGCGCCGATCTCGTCCAGATCCGCCTCGACCGTCTCGCCGGCTCCGATCCCCGCCAAGATCTCGAGCGCCTGATCGCGGACCGCCCCCTCCCTGTTATAGTCACATATAGGTCCATCCTCTCCCTCTTGTTATGAATCGTTGTCCTTTAGAAATAAGATGAATTGCAATCTATACAAGCAGAGAGCTTGTTGAGGATGATCATGTTCTGTAGTGGCGAATCTCTCACTATCATTCACTACAAAGATCAGCACGGGGGACGCGGGGACAGAGACCGGTAGGATTCAGTTGGACCTATTTGGGTTACAGCTCGCGATCGAATAATCTGAATATTGGAATGGGAGCTTAATTAAATATTATAATGTCACAAAAATTTCTAACGAGATACTAAAATCTGCCAACAAACGTAAAGAGGAGCTTTGGAATTTACCCAAGAACCGCGGATGACAAATGGATAGAGTCTGAAATTCTAGTGTTCAAGTCTTTTGGTGAAATATTGATGGGCTCTTTCAGTTGGTTGTCGCAAGACGCGGGGATGTTGTTGGCGTAGTAGAGAATGAGATCTCGTTGCCAAGAGTCCCGCAAGAGGCTGCTCTGGAAGCAATCGCAGAATCTTGTGACGAACTTGTTGGTCTCAGTTGCAATTTTAGACTAGGTCAGAAGATTGTGAAGTAACACTCTAAAGTCTGACTTTGATCCACAATCAAAGCTTGGATTGTCTTTGGCATCTTTGACGATGAAGTGAATATGGTTGAACTTCATGAATTCTTCATGAGTATAGAACAAACAAGCAAACAAGAAGAATAATGGTGGCACATCTCAGCATAAACAAAGAAATGAGGAAGTGGCGACACACCAACGTGCATAACTCAATTTTTTCAATCTTTATTCATTTGTTCCTCAACTCATGATTACGCCCATACTTACAGCACTTTCAAGCTATAAGAAGATAACACAATCACCAAATAGTTTATCTAAAATCCTAATAAACTAAAGGGATAAAAATTTCATTATCTTTTCAATCCTGACAAACAAAATTAACTAATCCAATCTTGGTCCTCCATCCACGGGTTGCTTGGAGAAGGTTTAGCTGAAAGTTGTGAGGGGGTCTCCTTGTGAGATTTATTGACCACTACTTCTCGCTTATGACAGTGACCACATAGGTAGGAAACATTAAACACGACATGAAAAAAAATCCAAAACACACTACAGCATGCCAAAAGAGTTCCCGTCCTTGTCACCATGTCATTTCGTGCTCTGTCATGTTTGTGTCCGTGCAACATTTCCAATTAGTGAACACCAGTTTATATAGGAGATTGAGGGTAAGATTGGTGTGGGAATCTCTGATATGTGGAGGCACTATCTATTGGTATATTTAGTATATTGTAAATGCACATGGGAATATCCTGAAGACATATTTGGATGCCAGAATATGTCACAGGATATTCCATTATGCTATTGACTGTAAAGACTATATAAAGCCTATGAGACGGAGCCTTTGTTGTCGTTGTTCGGATCATTCCGAAAGAGAACACCAATGCCTAATCTAATAAAAACAGACATGTTCGGATCTAGGAGCGGACGACAAGGACGAACGTGAGTCGTGGAGCGGACGTGACGTGATCGGAGAGGAGAAGCATCGATGGAGGAGATCCTCAAGGAGCTGGATCCTGCAGAGGTTGTGACGTTGATGAAGTTGATAAAGATGTCGGTTGGTGAGAGCACGATACGAACGTCGTCAAAGTTGGAACTTTCCTCCATCGATCTGAAGCTGGATGGACCAGCCACCTATCTGAGTTGGTCACGGCGGGTGAGAAGAACCCTCGCAGGAAAGAAACCTGGAGGGGTTCCTGTCGGGTGAGAAGACAGAGCCGGACGAGGGCTCGGCAGGACGCGACGAGTGGAAGTCTACTCATATGATGATCTACATCTGGCTTCTCAACTCCTTAGTCCAGTCTATTGTCGTCACAGTAGATGGTATTGAAATGGTGAAGGATGTGTAGAAAAAGTTGAGGAGGACCTACGATGGTGTGGGGAACAACTTACGGATCTTCCAGATAAAGGGGGAGATCGACGACACCGTACAGGGAGAGAAGACGGTGCAGGAGTATGCCACGGAGTTGGAGCGTCTGTGGTTGGACTATGATCACCACTCAAATCGGATGAGCTGCGGGGACCCGAAGTGTAAGGAGAGAAATGTGTGTCTGCAGGAGAGGACGATGAAATTCCTCAAAGAGCTGACTGCAGCATTCGCACAGAGGACGGCCTTACTTCTCGTCCAACCAAATATTTCTAGTTTTGAGGAGTCTATCTCAGCCATGATCCAGGAGGAGACGCATATCATACTACAGACGGGGACAGGTAGTCCCCCCGAAGCAGAGTCAGCACTAGCGGTTACCAGCTCGGACGATACATGGTCCAAGAGAGAGCCCTGGTAGCACAACCGACAGTACTACAACTGCGAAAAGATGGGCTATCATCGGTATGCTTGTACCAAACCACCTATGGAGGAAAACTCAGGTGGTAGACGTGGACAGTTCGGTGGACGAGGATATATTGGAGGACGTGGTCGTAGTCGAGGGGGTCGACGAGGCGGCCGAGGAGGTTATCGGGCAAACATGCTGGTAGCATAAGGGAATAGAGGAGCTGATGGCACCTTTACTATGGAGGATCAGGCACTGATGGATAAACTGGAGAGGAAGCAGAGAGCGTCAATCGAGGGAGACAAGAGTGGAACAGAGGAGTCATCCACCTCATTCTTCGCTGGGGACAACGCCGCTATGTATGCCCATCCATCAGAAGGTACTGACGAGTTACTTGCTCTTGCATCTATCTCTTCCCTTAAATCATCAGACTGGATTATCAACTCGGAAGCATCTCGGCATGTGACGGAGAATGCTAGTGAGTTTTCTTCTTACACTCACCTAGCATCAGCAGACACCATTCAGACAGCGGATGGCACTTTCCAGCCAATGGTCGGTAAGGATACTGTTATTTGTACAGGTTCAGTAAGACTATCCAATATTTTACTTACTTCATCCTTTCCGATCCGTCTCTTATTCATTAGTTCTATAATTCTCCAACTTAAATGCATTGTTTCTTTTGATATTCCTAAGGTGATCTTCCAGGAGAAAGGGACGGGACGAAGACTTGGGACTGACACTTGGCATGAGGGATTATGGTACCTAGATCGAGAAGGACTGGACTCAGCATTGGTATCTATGACAGAGAAGACTGGAATGGGAGGACTGCAGCAGAGGACTGAAGATACTTTGATACTCCATCATAGGAGGATGGGACATTCTTCCTTTGATACTTTAAGTAAGTTGTATCCAGAGGTTTATAAAAAAACAAATAAAAAGAAATTAGTATGTGATGCGTGCGAATTAGAAAAACTTACTAGGAGCTCGTATGTTGGTACGGATCATAGGAGCTCTTTTGCTTTTGAGGTAGTACATTTTGATATTTGGGGTCCATATGCTATTAACACTATGAATGGGTATAAATACTTTGTTTCTTTTATTGATTGTGTCTCTCGTGTCACCTAGCTATATTTGATGAAAAATAAGAGTGATGTACTGTTTGTTTTCAGGATTTCCATAAGCATGTCCAGACTCAGTACAACGCAGTTGTGAAGGTACTGAGGTCTGACAATGGAATGGAGTATACCAACAGGACGCTTGGAGAATACTTATCAGCACACAGGATACAGCATCAGACTACCTATGCATACACACCAGCACAAAATGGAGTAGCACAAAATGAAGTATGATGATCGACATGAATGTCCCACAAAGTCTGTGGGGGCATGCAGTGTTGACAGCAGCTCAACTCATCAACATGATGCCTTCGAAAGTCCTGTGATGGATTCTCATGTGAAGCATTACAAGGCAATAATACTGGGATACTCCCATTAAAGGTGTTCGGGTGTGTGTGTTTTGTGAAGGACAACAGGCCATCAGTTGGGAAACTTGACCCTAGAGCGGTCAAGTGCATCTTCGTGGGCTACTCAGCGACTCAGAAGGGGTATGTGTGCTGGAGTCCAGTAAAGAAGAAGAAGTTCGTCAGTATGGATGTTCACTTCCGGGAGCATGAGCCATACTACCGCGAGGAGGGAACTTCACACAACACGCATAATACTACCAGTATGAGGCGAGAGGGGGAGATGGAGAACTTGGTGGTGACCGATTTAGAAGTTTGGCATGGAGGCATGGTTGAGGAAGAACATGAAGGTGAAGCGGAACAAGGGGAGGAGATGAGAAGTGTTAGGCCTACGGCTCAGAAGGAGTTACTTACCTACAGCAGGAGAGAGAAGCAAACTGTAGGATCATTACCTACAATGCCAATGCCAAGTCCCTTGCCTGCGTTCGTCCCAACTCCTGAGACACCTACACCACCACCCCCTTCAGGTGATATCACTCATCCTACTCCTCCCACACCACTATCTGTACGGAGGACCACTTGCAGCAATACGAAAAATCTTCCGGACAGATATGGTTGGGGTCTTACTCAGTTTGTTTTTTATGACCATATCTCTTCTTCTCATGGAGCATTTATAGCATCTTTGGATAGTATTACTGTACCTAACAATTGACAGGTTGCCAAGAACGATCCAAAGTGAAAAACAGCAATGCACGAGGAGTTGGGAGCTCTTAAGAAGAACCATACTTGGGAGCTGGTGAGACTGCCTGAGGGAAAGAGAGCAGTCGGATGCAAGTGTATCTTTACCGTAAAACAGAACCCAGATGAACAGGTTGAGCGCTACAAAGCTCGACTAGTGACGAAAGGATACAGTCAGACATACGACATCGACTATGACGAAACATTTGTACCAGTTGAAAAGATGAGCACTGTCAAGACCATGATCTCTTTGGCAGCGAACGGTGGATGGAAGCTGCTGAACGTGAAGAGTGCATTTCTTCATAGAGATCTAGTAGAGGAGGTATACATGGAGATACCACCATAATTTGGCACCAATCAGACAGCAGACAAGGTCTGCAGACTGAAGAAGTCCCTCTATGAACTGAAACAGTCTCCTCGAACGTGGTTTGACAGATTCAGGAGAGCTATGATAGGATGGAATATCAGCAGATCAATGCCGATCACACTGTATTCTTCAGAAGGAGTGGAGACCACATCACCATACTTGCGATGTATGTCGACGACATGATTATCACGGAAGATGATGAGCAGGAGATCGCCCGACTCAAAGGAAAACTTGGCAAGGAATTTGAGGTGAAGGACCTTGGTCTTCTTCGCTACTTCCTTGGAATTGAGATCACTCGAGACGCAGAGGGGATTGTTCTCTCTCAGAGGAAGTATGCACTGGACCTTTTCACAGAGACAGGGATGTTGGGGTGCAAACCTGCAGCGACGTCGATCGATCAGAGGTTCAAGCTGAACGCTGAGGCTGGAGAACCAATTGACCGGGACAGATACCAGAGACTGGTGGGCAAGTTGATCTATTTGAGCCACACACGTCCTGATATATGCTTTGCAGTTAGTATGGTGAGCCGCTACATGGATGACCCACGGAAGGGTCATATGGACGCAGTATACCAGATTCTGAGATACTTGAAGAGTGCCCCCGGGAAGAAACTGATATTCAGGAAGAATAATCATTTGGGCATCGAGGGCTACTGTGATTCTGACTGGGCTAGTTGTGCGGATGACAGGAGGTCTACCTCGGGATACTGCATATTTTTAGGAGACAACTTGGTCTTTTGGAGGAGTAAGAAGCAGTCAGTGGTAGCCAAATCGACAGCTGAAGCGGAGTACAGAGCTATGACATTGGGAGTTGCAGAGCTGCTTTTGTTGAAGAATATGCTGGTAGAGCTGAAGCTGGATCAAGGAGCCAAGATGAAGCTGTGGTGTGACAACCAGTCAGCTATTAGTATCGCCCACAATCCAGTACAGCATGACAGGACCAAACACATCGAGATCGATAGGTTTTCATCAAGGAGAAGTTGGTTAGTGGGCTACTGGAGCTAGGCCACCTTCCAGCCAAGGATCAGGTAGCAGGCGGACTGACCAAGGGACTTAGCTCTGTGAGCATGATTAGAGGATGTGACAAGATGGACTTAGTGAATATCTTTCGTCCATCTTGAGGGAGAGTATTGGTATATTTAGTATATTGTAAATGCATATGGGAATATCCCGAAGACATATTTGGGATGCCAAAATATGCCACGGGATATTCCATTATGCTATTGACTGTAAAGGCTATATAAAGCCTATGAGCCTTTCAATGAAATAATCAATCAATTACAACACTGTCATCTTTGGCACTGGGTGTAACACAATAAATTATGATCAAGTGGGTCATGTTTCCCTCTTGCCAACTATGGAGGAGAGAGTGGAATGGTAGATCAAAATATGAAATAAAAGTAAAAAAATCCTAAAGTGGGAACTGTTAATGCTAGGACTAACTCTATGACCTTCTATGAGGTTTGGAATTGACCGACCATGAATAAATTCAGGAAAAAATTCACGTGGAAAGGGGCAAATCAAGGAGCAAAAGGATACCACATGATAAGATGGAATGAGAGCTATTTAGTATTTACTGAAAGATTTTAGGACGCTATGGAGAGAATTTGAGGCAGTTCTTATTTCTCAGGAAGAAAGATGTTTATACCATCAAGAAATGCACTTTCTTTGGAATAACTCAATGTCAATAAATAAAAGATGCCTATAAGATAGAAATGATCCTTCCCTAAATGATTTTGGATAAAGGCTCTGCTGTCAACTGTCATCATTGTTGCTGTAATTGTACTTAATCAGTTGCTTGATTGTAACATCCCATGTACGAGGCAGTTAAATTATATATTTAGATTTCCATTTTGAATGATGAAATAACTATTTTATGAAGTATTGCTCTCTGTGATTTATTACACTGTCATTATTGATGCAACTCATTTTGTACATACATGAGAATAAAGAAAGCCTTCCAGCTTTGCGACATCCTTGTCTGGATTAAGTATTTCTACCATCCTTCAGAGTTAATTTCATCATTAGTGTACATACAATATAACCATCTATATGCATGATTCTGAGAGATCTTTTTCCAGCTCAATTGATTCCATGTTCTTTTAATAACGGTTTTAAAATGGGGCAATACTTGGGCATATATGTTTTCTCTAACCTCCTATGTGTTTCTCATAGACCAAAATGGGAAGGAGGTCAGTATGAAGGCGATGATAGAAAGAGATTTGAAGCACTTCACTTAGCAATGGAATTGGGAGCAGAATATGTTGATATTGAACTAAAGGTTCTTTTACTTTTCATAACTTTAACAAGCTTGTTAGCCCATTGGGACCATGCCATGGATCTAAAGTTGTATGAAATTTTCATTGACTATCTCAATCAAGTTTGATGACCATTTGTTCCTTTGAAGATTACGTGATAAATTATATGATCTTCACATCACAAACTCTTAAAAGATACATATATAATATGTGTCAAGACGATATTTACTGTTTTTAGTATAAAATATTACAAACTAACAAAAGTAATATCATAATGGTGCACATAATTTGTTTTGTCACTAGGAATCATAACTACCTGGTAATCTCCAACTCCCATCAAACCACGATCTGGTATGAGGTTTCCAGTTTGGGCCCTTTGGGGTGAATTTCTGATCTGGCTCGTTATGGCACGCGATCGGGGTTGCCAAATTTGGTGATCATAATTGTTTGTTCCAATATCACTATAAAATTTCTTTTGCAGATTCCACGGTAAACTTGCTTTGACAAAAGATTATCTCAATGGAAGAGAAAGTTGAAAAGAGTTCGAGTTTTTTATTATTATCAATTTTGGGTTCCATAGCTACACATATTTCAACGAAATTTGACTTCGTAGTTCGTATTCCCGCTATTTCTTCATTGTCTGATGAGCCTTTACTCTGTTTTGCATGAGCCACCACATCTCTTCACCTCCACCGCCTCCTCATCAATCTTCTCCTTCCTCACTGCCTTCTCCACTTGCACTCCACCTCATCCTTTATCTCCCCCACCTTTTCCGCCTCCAACACCATCTCCTCATTCAGTTTTATTTTTAGTTTATGCAAGGAAAAGTACCATACAAAATCACATGCTTATCATATGGGAAATTCCATTTACCTCTCAGGCTTTAATCTAACAATGGGTATCAAAGTGACAAAAAATTGTAAGTTCAAGATATTTATGTGCATGAGTCAATTGTCCATGATGTATAAAATGTTGTATTTAAACTAGAGTAGGATTATCCAATATCTCCAAGACTTACTGTGGTTATACAACATTTGATGCTTCTTGTATGAAATTATAACAAAGCTGCACTGACAAACTAGAATTCTGAAACAATTTTCTGGATGAGCAGTATTCATTCTAAAGTCAGTGCCACATAGTTACAATGCAAGTGCTTATCTGGGAAAACATTATTTATTGGTTACATGAATTTTTCTGTATCATTTGTCATTTACAGTTTCTAATTGTGTTTTCATTTTTTAACGCTGATGCTCTGCAGGTTGCTCAGGAGTTTTTGGACTTCATACCAGGAAAAAGACCAGAAAACACTATGCTTATTGTTTCTTCTCATAACTACCAGTTCACTCCGTCTACTGAGGAACTTGGCAGCCTTGTAGCAAGGATACAAGCTGTTGGAGCTGACATAGTG
This sequence comes from Iris pallida, assembly GCA_029216955.1. NCBI lineage: Eukaryota > Viridiplantae > Streptophyta > Magnoliopsida > Asparagales > Iridaceae > Iris > Iris pallida. The sequence continues at coordinate 19,891,734 of JANAVB010028196.1, forward strand.
AAGATTGCTACAACTGCTGTAGATATTTGATGTGGCACGCATGTTTCAAGTGCTTGTGCACTGCCAGGTATGATGCACACATGCATGTACATAATTATTTTAGTCAGATTGTAGTTTTAGTCGGCATCTAAATTATTTGTATATTTTGACATTTAGAGTGAAGCTATATTTGTATATTCTGGTCAGATTGAAGTTTTAGTATCCATGCTGTGTCAACAATCACACTGGGAATCTGGGATAGACACTTTTTCCACCCAAAGTTAACTCGTATGGCCTTTTCTCTCTCTTGGAAATAAGATATCACCCTAAAAAGGTTAGTGAATTCCCTAACTAGCATTGCACACGCCTCGGTAAGACTTAAGATGCACACTTTTGACTTCTCACAACTTAGCAATTTGACGGTCTTAATACTTTTCGATTGGCCAATTAAAGTGTCATGTCCTGAAAATAATTCTAGTCGTAAAATGAGATGCGATGAGTGTACAAGCCTAAGTTGACTTGTACAAGGTCAGAAATTCCTATTTCTCAAATATTTCAAAGACCAATTTTACAACAGACAACGTTCAAGTATTCCGAAAGACAATGATTACATCCAAAGATAATTCAGACAATGTTCTATGCATCATGTCTCTTAATAATATTAAATAAAATGTCTTCTAATTATAAAATGTGACGAAACTGAAGAACGCGTCTACTGCCTTGGCCTTGGAGCTCCTGCTAATTCTCTTGCGCCTGAAATGGTGGTGGGTCAATACATCATAATAAATATGTACTGTTTAGGGAAATTAAACTCACCTAAATCAAACACATGTCATCATGTGAATAAGTTCATTTCCTTGTGTCATTATGTGATCTTGCTACTTTTTCTATGTCCATAGTGAAACTCATCCCATATGTTATCAAGCATAAATGTTCACATTTGTTTCTTTTCTCTTGCAAGCTCAACTTAAAGTCATTCTCAAGGTTCTTCAGTCATATAAAATATAAAAGCATAACATGAGCATCATAAATTATAGTAATTCATAAACATATTTTACCCAAGTATCTAGAGTCTGTCCCAAGTATCGAGAGTCCGTCTCTACTAAACAAAGGTTAGCATTGTAACATGTAGAGCACTGCAAACAAAGTTTATTAGCAATGGTGCCCTATCTTTATGACGGTCAATGGGTCCCCCTTATTGAACAAAGCTTTATACCCTCGAGTAATAGGAGCAGTATACAACGCCTATTCCAATGCATGTAGTTAGCCCCACTGAAGATCATGGATACTCGTGCGAGTCTTCCTAAATAAAGATCCATGACACCAATATTCTTCCTCAGCCGACACGATTCCGATGTCCCGGGTATCGCTTGAGGAATTAGGCAGAGCATTGCTCCCCTCCTTGTGCACAAGTTGTTGATGACCAAGACTCATGCAACTCTATATAACAATAATATGCAATGAATAAATAAATATATGACAGATAAGAAATTGCTTTATAGCTTTACAACAATACACCGTTCTTTCATTCATTTGTTACGCATTTCAAAGCCTCAGCTCGCATACCCAAAGTTTAGTACCTCAATATGCATATATCCATTTTAGTGCCTACTTCTCATTTCAAGTTCGGCAGTGTTCCAAATAGTTCATAATTCAACATTGAACTAAAACTCATGCAATGAATCAAACACAATATTGACATACATTATAGGCATTATAGAGTCTATGTTAGATTCTTTCCGATGGTGCAACATTATAAGGGTCAAGTCTCAATATTAATGTCACTCTATAATCGTCTAATATAATACAACAATAGATTCATTACGTATTATTCTCACCTTATAGTATCTTTCAGTGTTCATAATTCATGTTCTTTAACTAGCATATTAATCTCGTACCAATTTCGTAGGATTCGAGCATAAGAAGAAGTGTAGCTCTAACTCGTGATAAGTTCCAAATTATTACATACCGTTATGTTCTAAGTTCTCACATAGAAGTCTGTACCACTATTACGAACATACTCAAATTAAAGAAAATAATCAAATATCTTTCTAATTGAAGATGAGCATAACAAATCTATCTTTTTATCTTGATCCAGTTTATGATAGTATGTATCTTAGGGGAAAAGAGATAACTCTTTATTAAGGAGTTAGAGATCAAGGGAAGAAGGGTTTCATCCACTCACGTGTTGGACGAAATAACAAACCCAATGAAATCTCTCGCGAAGTTTTCTTCTCGTCCTCTTCTCTTGCGACAACCCTTATATCTCTTCAACACAGATTCTCCCTCTCTCTTGAAAATGAATTAGATTGGTGAAATATATTGAAAATAAGGGAACCCTCATTATATAGTATTCTAAGGGTGGTTATCCCGTTAACTAATATGTCACCCATAATTTGGTTATTTTATGGATGAGATCCATTAAGTGATAACCACTCTTAGAAGCCTACATAAGGAGCCTTTCCTCATGCCATTTTATTCCATCATTCTAATTCATTTTTAAGAGAGAGGAAGAAGCTCTGTAGAGACGTGGAGATTGTTGTGAAGTGAAGAAAACTTTGCAGGAGATTTTATCAGATTTGTTATTTCATCAAACACGTCTTTGGACGAAAGCATTCCCCCTTGATCTTTCTCGCTCTTTAATAAGACTTCTCTCTTCAACCCCCCACCCCAAAGATATACCATTATAAAATGAATCAAGAGAAAGGCGGATATGTTATGCTTTTCCGTATAAAAAGATGTCTACTTTGCTTAGCTTTGAATATGTTTGTAACGGAAAAATGATACAAACTTCTAGTCGGGAACTTGAACATAACTACTGGTATGAACCTATCGTGAACTTTAAACTACAGTTGTGTGAAATTGGTACGAGATTCATATATTGTTGATCAAGAATATGAATTATGAATACTAACAGGTACTATAAGGCGATGATGATTCATAATAAGTCTATGGTTTTTATTATATTAGAGGATTATAGAGTTAAATTGATATTGGGAATTGGCACTTATAATGTTGGAATATATCCATAATGTGTTTGATTTATTGTCTGAGCCTTAAGTTGAATAACAAGTGGGAACAGTAGTGGAACATTGGCGAACTTGAATTGAGATATTGGCACTAAAAGTGAGAACCATGTCTTCATCTTGTCAATTTTAAAAGATTGTTAATTCTTCTTACAAACCGTTTATACCAGCAATGACATCTGAAATGCCAAAAACTGCCACATGTCACTCATGATGACCGTTAATGTATTTCGCTATGTTGTTGGCGTGTATCTTCTAAGTTAAATCCAATAGTGGCTTTTTGAAGGTGATATTTCTACCACGATCATCTCGTAATCAAATTGCATATCTGTCTTAGTTATAAAGGTTACATGTTACTAGATACTTCAAATTTGTATTATTTTTCTACCCTTTGAGAACCACATCCTGGCTTCTAAATCATTCAGAAACATTTTGATAGAGATAAAAGCAAAATAACTACATCTTACGGGAAGTACATGTGGCTCATTTTTTCTTATTGTTTGCTTATAAACTATAAATTTTAGAAGGATTTTCTATGTCAATAGAAGTTTTCTACAGAAACTTACCTGTTTAAGTCATCTTGTACTTGACTAATGGATTGGAATGGCAGGTCCCTATGATTGGATTGGTTATGGGTGAGAGAGGAGTTATTTCCCGGTTACTTTGCCCCAAGTTTGGTGGATATCTTACTTTCGGTACACTTGGTGAGGGAAAAGAATCAGCTCCAGGGCAGCCAACTATGACAGAGTTGTTGGATGTATATAGAATCAAACATATAGGGCCGGATACTAAAGTATTTGGATTAATTGGGAAGCCACTGCGCCAAAGTAAAAGTCCTATCTTGCACAATGCAGTATTCAAGGCACTTGGTCTCGATGCGGTTTATGTGCCTTTTTTGACCGATGATCTTGACAAGTTTCTTAATACCTACTCATCTCCAGATTTCTCTGGGTTCAGGTATGTCATGTCCTTTAGGCTTTGCAACATTCCATAACTATACTGTATTCTCTTTCCTGCACCCTTAGCTAATTTTTTACTGTTTACTGTTTAAGGCCATTGCCGACCCCAAAAATGGGATAATGGTGTTTTTGTTGTTGTGGTAGTGTTTAAGACTATTAGAAGTCCAAAGATGACAAGTGGAGATGATACTTGTGTATAATTGGATATAGCATATTAGCATCAATATAATTGTGCAGGTACATATTTGTAGTTTGCTATTTTCCAAGGATGGAAGTTTCGATTTCCAAATTCTCAGATGATTCATTACCCAGTCTTTCATTAGCTTACTAGCTATAATTTTTTTCCTTGCAGCTTATCTTATTAGTTATTATGCCTGCCTGATATTGTGTTTGATGAATAGGCAATGGGACATCTTATTACCATTGTTGTAAAGAAAAAAAAATAATTCTGGAATATTTTTCCTTAGGTATCATAGCTGTTGGCCATTTAATGTGTATGTAGTTAGCAGGTCGGACACAGGCTTCTTTCTCATCAGTTTTATATGAAAAAATACCAACTTCAAGTGTTTCTCATAATCAAGTTATTGGACGTCCTATTCAAATTACTGGATATATAATGGTCCAAGCATTAGCTTAGTATCAAGGAAAAAAGAATCCATTAATACATTAATTTTGTAAGACCTATGAACTTGGAAGTGTTTTTTCTTTATGAAAGAATATCATAGACTTTAAGGTTTACGTATTATCCATGAACTCATCTATGTTTTCTTTAACTTTTAAGAGCTAAAGTTACATATTTATTTACTATTCATAAGCAATCATCCATCCTTCCCTATGACCATATTGCATTGCATGAGTCGATGATTATTACTCCTCCTTGGAGGAACATATATTTGATGACGAACTTACTACTAAGAAATATTCATTTTTTCAAATAGACAAAGGAAACATTCCTAGGCTTGATCTTGATTGTTGGTTAATCATAATCACGACTTCGCAATTCTTGGATGATAAACTTCCTAAAGTACATATGGAATTAGGAATAGTTCAAGATTGAGATGAATCTGTTTGATGGGCCAACATTGGGCTACTAGTTGAAACGTTAGGTCAGTCACAGGTTTAGCAATAGGTCAAGATTACCCATAAGTTTTACATAGCTCTACCAAATCAAAGCAGCCTTAAGAGTTCACTTTAAGCATATACAGTACCCCAATAAAGGTTAACTTTTGGACCAGTAACCAGATGGAGATAACTTACCAACAAAAAAAAAGTAAGTATTAAGGCACACACAATAACTTGAAATATAATTCTCTCCACAATTATTTAATAATTATAACATAGGCACGTGTGATGCGCGACCATATCAATTGGTTAACATGATTGAAAGGCAAAGATCACTGGTAATGAATGTCATGCAACATCCATCTTGTCAATTGTAAATATTTTATGTTGGCATTATATTACAGAGTTAGCGAGCATCAAAATTAGGCAAACTTACAATGCCAAAAGCAATATGGGTTTGGTGATACATTGGAGATGTGGGTTTGTAGGGAAAATGGATAACTTTGAATTGTTGGCTAGTTGCATGGAGTCAAAGGTGTTGCCACCAGTCACATCGAGGAAAGAGGCGTGCTTGCCAACTACATGAAGGAAACAAAGGTGTTCATGTCCAACCAAGTGAAGGATTCATAGGTGAGGGTGGAGGCAATCGGAAGCGTTGTCGCTGGTTGCTTGGTGGGAGCCGGAGATGCAGTCGCCCCTAGAGTAGGAGGTATTGCTCCCAGTGTCAATCTTGTAGAGAGTAGAAGGCATGGCCGATGGCACATACATTCTCCGCTTTGAGGAGTCAGAGGTGTCTCAACCAATGGCGACTCGTAAAGGGAGTCTAAGGTGTTGCGATCGGTGCACGTGTAGGAGACTGGAGGAAGGTGTAGTCATTGTCATGGAGTCGAATTTCTTGCCTTCGGTGCGGTGAGGAATTGGAAAGCTTGGAGGATACTAAAATTGTTACCAAATTTGAAAGAAACTCATAGGTTATGGGTAGGTAATAATAATTATTTCCCCTTTACGCTTGTGAAGGATTAATTAGATTAATTGGTTAAGGTAAATATCCAAAAACTTTGAGGCCGGATTCAAAACCTTTCTAGTTATCTAATTATTATTTTTTTCTTCGTAAAGGAGGAAGAAACTTTTTGGTTATGGATAGTTAATAATAATTGTGTACCCTTTTACCCACGCAAAAGAATTAATGTATTTTACTTGTAAAAGATAAAAATGTCATAAAAGAATTTATACCAACTTCACAAACTTATCCGATTCTATAGAAACAATTGTAAAACCATACAACTTTTGAAGTTGGGTTCCAAAAATTGGACAAATTTACTTTTTTTCCTTTAATATCACTCGTTGACATGGGTAAATGGTAATAGATTACAT
>JANAVB010028196.1:19898146-19979316 GCA_029216955.1 Iris pallida
CTCAACTCATCAACATGATGCCTTCGAAAGTCCGTGATGGATTCTCATGTGAAGCATTACAAGGCATAATACTGGGATACTCCCATTAAAGGTGTTCGGGTGGTGTGTTTTGTGAAGGACAACAGGCCATCAGTTGGGAAACTTGACCCTAGAGCGGTCAAGTGCATCTTCGTGGGCTACTCAGCGACTCAGAAGGGGTATGTGTGCTGGAGTCCAGTAAAGAAGAAGAAGTTCGTCAGTATGGATGTTCACTTCCGGGAGCATGAGCCATACTACCGCGAGGAGGGAACTTCACACAACACGCATAATACTACCAGTATGAGGCGAGAGGGGGAGATGGAGAACTTGGTGGTGACCGATTTAGAAGTTTGGCATGGAGGCATGGTTGAGGAAGAACATGAAGGTGAAGCGGAACAAGGGGAGGAGATGAGAAGTGTTAGGCCTACGGCTCAGAGGAGTTACTTACCTACAGCAGGAGAGAGAAGCAAACTGTAGTCATTACCTACAATGCCAATGCCAAGTCCCTTGCCTGCGTTCGTCCAACTCCTGAGACACCTACACCACCACCCCCTTCAGGTGATATCACTCATCCTACTCCTCCCACACCACTATCTGTACGGAGGACCACTTGCAGCAATACGAAAAATCTTCCGGACAGATATGGTTGGGGTCTTACTCAGTTTGTTTTTTATGACCATATCTCTTCTTCTCATGGAGCATTTATAGCATCTTTGGATAGTATTACTGTACCTAACAATTGACAGGTTGCCAAGAACGATCCAAAGTGAAAAACAGCAATGCACGAGGAGTTGGGAGCTCTTAAGAAGAACCATACTTGGGAGCTGGTGAGACTGCCTGAGGGAAAGAGAGCAGTCGGATGCAAGTGTATCTTTACCGTAAAACAGAACCCAGATGAACAGGTTGAGCGCTACAAAGCTCGACTAGTGACGAAAGGATACAGTCAGACATACGACATCGACTATGACGAAACATTTGTACCAGTTGAAAAGATGAGCACTGTCAAGACCATGATCTCTTTGGCAGCGAACGGTGGATGGAAGCTGCTGAACGTGAAGAGTGCATTTCTTCATAGAGATCTAGTAGAGGAGGTATACATGGAGATACCACCATAATTTGGCACCAATCAGACAGCAGACAAGGTCTGCAGACTGAAGAAGTCCCTCTATGAACTGAAACAGTCTCCTCGAACGTGGTTTGACAGATTCAGGAGAGCTATGATAGGATGGAATATCAGCAGATCAATGCCGATCACACTGTATTCTTCAGAAGGAGTGGAGACCACATCACCATACTTGCGATGTATGTCGACGACATGATTATCACGGAAGATGATGAGCAGGAGATCGCCCGACTCAAAGGAAAACTTGGCAAGGAATTTGAGGTGAAGGACCTTGGTCTTCTTCGCTACTTCCTTGGAATTGAGATCACTCGAGACGCAGAGGGGATTGTTCTCTCTCAGAGGAAGTATGCACTGGACCTTTTCACAGAGACAGGGATGTTGGGGTGCAAACCTGCAGCGACGTCGATCGATCAGAGGTTCAAGCTGAACGCTGAGGCTGGAGAACCAATTGACCGGGACAGATACCAGAGACTGGTGGGCAAGTTGATCTATTTGAGCCACACACGTCCTGATATATGCTTTGCAGTTAGTATGGTGAGCCGCTACATGGATGACCCACGGAAGGGTCATATGGACGCAGTATACCAGATTCTGAGATACTTGAAGAGTGCCCCCGGGAAAAAACTGATATTCAGGAAGAATAATCATTTGGGCATCGAGGGCTACTGTGATTCTGACTGGGCTAGTTGTGCGGATGACAGGAGGTCTACCTCGGGATACTGCATATTTTTAGGAGACAACTTGGTCTTTTGGAGGAGTAAGAAGCAGTCAGTGGTAGCCAAATCGACAGCTGAAGCGGAGTACAGAGCTATGACATTGGGAGTTGCAGAGCTGCTTTTGTTGAAGAATATGCTGGTAGAGCTGAAGCTGGATCAAGGAGCCAAGATGAAGCTGTGGTGTGACAACCAGTCAGCTATTAGTATCGCCCACAATCCAGTACAGCATGACAGGACCAAACACATCGAGATCGATAGGTTTTTCATCAAGGAGAAGTTGGTTAGTGGGCTACTGGAGCTAGGCCACCTTCCAGCCAAGGATCAGGTAGCAGGCGGACTGACCAAGGGACTTAGCTCTGTGAGCATGATTAGAGGATGTGACAAGATGGACTTAGTGAATATCTTTCGTCCATCTTGAGGGAGAGTATTGGTATATTTAGTATATTGTAAATGCATATGGGAATATCCCGAAGACATATTTGGGATGCCAAAATATGCCACGGGATATTCCATTATGCTATTGACTGTAAAGGCTATATAAAGCCTATGAGCCTTTCAATGAAATAATCAATCAATTACAACACTGTCATCTTTGGCACTGGGTGTAACACAATAAATTATGATCAAGTGGGTCATGTTTCCCTCTTGCCAACTATGGAGGAGAGAGTGGAATGGTAGATCAAATATGAAATAAAAGTAAAAAAATCCTAAAGTGGGAACTGTTAATGCTAGGACTAACTCTATGACCTTCTATGAGGTTTGGAATTGACCGACCATGAATAAATTCAGGAAAAAATTCACGTGGAAAGGGGCAAATCAAGGAGCAAAAGGATACCACATGATAAGATGGAATGAGAGCTATTTAGTATTTACTGAAAGATTTTAGGACGCTATGGAGAGAATTTGAGGCAGTTCTTATTTCTCAGGAAGAAAGATGTTTATACCATCAAGAAATGCACTTTCTTTGGAATAACTCAATGTCAATAAATAAAAGATGCCTATAAGATAGAAATGATCCTTCCCTAAATGATTTTGGATAAAGGCTCTGCTGTCAACTGTCATCATTGTTGCTGTAATTGTACTTAATCAGTTGCTTGATTGTAACATCCCATGTACGAGGCAGTTAAATTATATATTTAGATTTCCATTTTGAATGATGAAATAACTATTTTGAAGTATTGCTCTCTGTGATTTATTACACTGTCATTATTGATGCAACTCATTTTGTACATACATGAGAATAAAGAAAGCCTTCCAGCTTTGCGACATCCTTGTCTGGATTAAGTATTTCTACCATCCTTCAGAGTTAATTTCATCATTAGTGTACATACAATATAACCATCTATATGCATGATTCTGAGAGATCTTTTCCAGCTCAATTGATTCCATGTTCTTTTAATAACGTTTTAAAATGGGGCAATACTTGGCATATATGTTTTCTCTAACCTCCTATGTGTTTCTCATAGACCAAAATGGGAAGGAGGTCAGTATGAAGGCGATGATAGAAAGAGATTTGAAGCACTTCACTTAGCAATGGAATTGGGAGCAGAATATGTTGATATTGAACTAAAGGTTCTTTTACTTTTCATAACTTTAACAAGCTTGTTAGCCCATTGGGACCATGCCATGGATCTAAAGTTGTATGAAATTTTCATTGACTATCTCAATCAAGTTTGATGACCATTTGTTCCTTTGAAGATTACGTGATAAATTATATGATCTTCACATCACAAACTCTTAAAAGATACATATATATGTGTCAAGACGATATTTACTGTTTTTAGTATAAAATATTACAAACTAACAAAAGTAATATCATAATGGTGCACATAATTTGTTTTGTCACTAGGAATCATAACTACCTGGTAATCTCCAACTCCCATCAAACCACGATCTGGTATGAGGTTTCCAGTTTGGGCCCTTTGGGGTGAATTTCTGATCTGGCTCGTTATGGCACGCGATCGGGGTTGCCAAATTTGGTGATCATAATTGTTTGTTCCAATATCACTATAAAATTTCTTTTGCAGATTCCACGGTAAACTTGCTTTGACAAAAGATTATCTCAATGGAAGAGAAAGTTGAAAAGAGTTCGAGTTTTTTATTATTATCAATTTTGGGTTCCATAGCTACACATATTTCAACGAAATTTGACTTCGTAGTTCGTATTCCCGCTATTTCTTCATTGCTGATGAGCCTTTACTCTGTTTTGCATGAGCCACCACATCTCTTCACCTCCACCGCCTCCTCATCAATCTTCTCCTTCCTCACTGCCTTCTCCACTTGCACTCCACCTCATCCTTTATCTCCCCCACCTTTTCCGCCTCCAACACCATCTCCTCATTCAGTTTTATTTTTAGTTTATGCAAGGAAAAGTACCATACAAAATCACATGCTTATCATATGGGAAATTCCATTTACCTCTCAGGCTTTAATCTAACAATGGGTATCAAAGTGACAAAAAATTGTAAGTTCAAGATATTTATGTGCATGAGTCAATTGTCCATGATGTATAAAATGTTGTATTTAAACTAGAGTAGGATTATCCAATATCTCCAAGACTTACTGTGGTTATACAACATTTGATGCTTCTTGTATGAAATTATAACAAAGCTGCACTGACAAACTAGAATTCTGAAACAATTTTCTGGATGAGCAGTATTCATTCTAAAGTCAGTGCCACATAGTTACAATGCAAGTGCTTATCTGGGAAAACATTATTTATTGGTTACATGAATTTTCTGTATCATTTGTCATTTACAGTTTCTAATTGTGTTTTCATTTTTTAACGCTGATGCTCTGCAGGTTGCTCAGGAGTTTTTGGACTTCATACCAGGAAAAAGACCAGAAAACACTATGCTTATTGTTTCTTCTCATAACTACCAGTTCACTCCGTCTACTGAGGAACTTGGCAGCCTTGTAGCAAGGATACAAGCTGTTGGAGCTGACATAGTGAAGATTGCTACAACTGCTGTAGATATTTGTGATGTGGCACGCATGTTTCAAGTGCTTGTGCACTGCCAGGTATGATGCACACATGCATGTACATAATTATTTTAGTCAGATTGTAGTTTTAGTCGGCATCTAAATTATATTGTATATTTTGACATTTAGAGTGAAGCTATATTTGTATATTCTGGTCAGATTGAAGTTTTAGTATCCATGCTGTGTCAACAATCACACTGGGAATCTGGGATAGACACTTTTTCCACCCAAAGTTAACTCGTATGGCCTTTTCTCTCTCTTGGAAATAAGATATCACCCTAAAAAGGTTAGTGAATTCCCTAACTAGCATTGCACACGCCTCGGTAAGACTTAAGATGCACACTTTTGACTTCTCACAACTTAGCAATTTGACGGTCTTAATACTTTTCGATTGGCCAATTAAAGTGTCATGTCCTGAAAATAATTCTAGTCGTAAAATGAGATGCGATGAGTGTACAAGCCTAAGTTGACTTGTACAAGGTCAGAAATTCCTATTTCTCAATATTTCAAAGACCAATTTTACAACAGACAACGTTCAAGTATTCCGAAAGACAATGATTACATCCAAAGATAATTCAGACAATGTTCTATGCATCATGTCTCTTAATAATATTAAATAAAATGTCTTCTAATTATAAAATGTGACGAAACTGAAGAACGCGTCTACTGCCTTGGCCTTGGAGCTCCTGCTAATTCTCTTGCGCCTGAAATGGTGGTGGGTCAATACATCATAATAAATATGTACTGTTTAGGGAAATTAAACTCACCTAAATCAAACACATGTCATCATGTGAATAAGTTCATTTCCTTGTGTCATTATGTGATCTTGCTACTTTTTCTATGTCCATAGTGAAACTCATCCCATATGTTATCAAGCATAAATGTTCACATTTGTTTCTTTTCTCTTGCAAGCTCAACTTAAAGTCATTCTCAAGGTTCTTCAGTCATATAAAATATAAAAGCATAACATGAGCATCATAAATTATATAGTAATTCATAAACATATTTTACCCAAGTATCTAGAGTCTGTCCCAAGTATCGAGAGTCCGTCTCTACTAAACAAAGGTTAGCATTGTAACATGTAGAGCACTGCAAACAAAGTTTATTAGCAATGGTGCCCTATCTTTATGACGGTCAATGGGTCCCCCTTATTGAACAAAGCTTTATACCCTCGAGTAATAGGAGCAGTATACAACGCCTATTCCAATGCATGTAGTTAGCCCCACTGAAGATCATGGATACTCGTGCGAGTCTTCCTAAATAAAGATCCATGACACCAATATTCTTCCTCAGCCGACACGATTCCGATGTCCCGGGTATCGCTTGAGGAATTAGGCAGAGCATTGCTCCCCTCCTTGTGCACAAGTTGTTGATGACCAAGACTCATGCAACTCTATATAACAATAATATGCAATGAATAATAAATATATGACAGATAAGAAATTGCTTTATAGCTTTACAACAATACAACCGTTCTTTCATTCATTTGTTACGCATTTCAAAGCCTCAGCTCGCATACCCAAAGTTTAGTACCTCAATATGCATATATCCATTTTAGTGCCTACTTCTCATTTCAAGTTCGGCAGTGTTCCAAATAGTTCATAATTCAACATTGAACTAAAACTCATGCAATGAATCAAACACAATATTGACATACATTATAGGCATTATAGAGTCTATGTTAGATTCTTTCCGATGGTGCAACATTATAAGGGTCAAGTCTCAATATTAATGTCACTCTATAATCGTCTAATATAATACAACAATAGATTCATTACGTATTATTCTCACCTTATAGTATCTTTCAGTGTTCATAATTCATGTTCTTTAACTAGCATATTAATCTCGTACCAATTTCGTAGGATTCGAGCATAAGAAGAAGTGTAGCTCTAACTCGTGATAAGTTCCAAATTATTACATACCGTTATGTTCTAAGTTCTCACATAGAAGTCTGTACCACTATTACGAACATACTCAAATTAAAGAAAATAATCAAATATCTTTCTAATTGAAGATGAGCATAACAAATCTATCTTTTTATCTTGATCCAGTTTATGATAGTATGTATCTTAGGGGAAAAGAGATAACTCTTTATTAAGGAGTTAGAGATCAAGGGAAGAAGGGTTTCATCCACTCACGTGTTGGACGAAATAACAAACCCAATGAAATCTCTCGCGAAGTTTTCTTCTCGTCCTCTTCTCTTGCGACAACCCTTATATCTCTTCAACACAGATTCTCCCTCTCTCTTGAAAATGAATTAGATTGGTGAAATATATTGAAAATAAGGGAACCCTCATTATATAGTATTCTAAGGGTGGTTATCCCGTTAACTAATATGTCACCCATAATTTGGTTATTTTATGGATGAGATCCATTAAGTGATAACCACTCTTAGAAGCCTACATAAGGAGCCTTTCCTCATGCCATTTTATTCCATCATTCTAATTCATTTTTAAGAGAGAGGAAGAAGCTCTGTAGAGACGTGGAGATTGTTGTGAAGTGAAGAAAACTTTGCAGGAGATTTTATCAGATTTGTTATTTCATCAAACACGTCTTTGGACGAAAGCATTCCCCCTTGATCTTTCTCGCTCTTTAATAAGACTTCTCTCTTCAACCCCCCACCCCAAAGATATACCATTATAAAATGAATCAAGAGAAAGGCGGATATGTTATGCTTTTCCGTATAAAAAGATGTCTACTTTGCTTAGCTTTGAATATGTTTGTAACGGAAAAATGATACAAACTTCTAGTCGGGAACTTGAACATAACTACTGGTATGAACCTATCGTGAACTTTAAACTACAGTTGTGTGAAATTGGTACGAGATTCATATATTGTTGATCAAGAATATGAATTATGAATACTAACAGGTACTATAAGGCGATGATGATTCATAATAAGTCTATGGTTTTTATTATATTAGAGGATTATAGAGTTAAATTGATATTGGGAATTGGCACTTATAATGTTGGAATATATCCATAATGTGTTTGATTTATTGTCTGAGCCTTAAGTTGAATAACAAGTGGGAACAGTAGTGGAACATTGGCGAACTTGAATTGAGATATTGGCACTAAAAGTGAGAACCATGTCTTCATCTTGTCAATTTTAAAAGATTGTTAATTCTTCTTACAAACCGTTTATACCAGCAATGACATCTGAAATGCCAAAAACTGCCACATGTCACTCATGATGACCGTTAATGTATTTCGCTATGTTGTTGGCGTGTATCTTCTAAGTTAAATCCAATAGTGGCTTTTTGAAGGTGATATTTCTACCACGATCATCTCGTAATCAAATTGCATATCTGTCTTAGTTATAAAGGTTACATGTTACTAGATACTTCAAATTTGTATTATTTTTCTACCCTTTGAGAACCACATCCTGGCTTCTAAATCATTCAGAAACATTTTATGATAGAGATAAAAGCAAAATATACTACATCTTACGGGAAGTACATGTGGCTCATTTGTTTCTTATTGTTTGCTTATAAACTATAAATTTTAGAAGGATTTTCTATGTCAATAGAAGTTTTCTACAGAAACTTACCTGTTTAAGTCATCTTGTACTTGACTAATGGATTGGAATGGCAGGTCCCTATGATTGGATTGGTTATGGGTGAGAGGAGTTATTTCCCGGTTACTTTGCCCCAAGTTTGGTGGATATCTTACTTTCGGTACACTTGGTGCGGGAAAAGAATCAGCTCCAGGGCAGCCAACTATGACAGAGTTGTTGGATGTATATAGAATCAAACATATAGGGCCGGATACTAAAGTATTTGGATTAATTGGGAAGCCACTGCGCCAAAGTAAAAGTCCTATCTTGCACAATGCAGTATTCAAGGCACTTGGTCTCGATGCGGTTTATGTGCCTTTTTTGACCGATGATCTTGACAAGTTTCTTAATACCTACTCATCTCCAGATTTCTCTGGGTTCAGGTATGTCATGTCCTTTAGGCTTTGCAACATTCCATAACTATACTGTATTCTCTTTCCTGCACCCTTAGCTAATTTTTTACTGTTTACTGTTTAAGGCCATTGCCGACCCCAAAAATGGGATAATGGTGTTTTTGTTGTTGTGGTAGTGTTTAAGACTATTAGAAGTCCAAAGATGACAAGTGGAGATGATACTTGTGTATAATTGGATATAGCATATTAGCATCAATATAATTGTGCAGGTACATATTTGTAGTTTGCTATTTTCCAAGGATGGAAGTTTCGATTTCCAAATTCTCAGATGATTCATTACCCAGTCTTTCATTAGCTTACTAGCTATAATTTTTTTCCTTGCAGCTTATCTTATTAGTTATTATGCCTGCCTGATATTGTGTTTGATGAATAGGCAATGGGACATCTTATTACCATTGTTGTAAAGAAAAAAAAATAATTCTGGAATATTTTTCCTTAGGTATCATAGCTGTTGGCCATTTAATGTGTATGTAGTTAGCAGGTCGGACACAGGCTTCTTTCTCATCAGTTTTATATGAAAAAATACCAACTTCAAGTGTTTCTCATAATCAAGTTATTGGACGTCCTATTCAAATTACTGGATATATAATGGTCCAAGCATTAGCTTAGTATCAAGGAAAAAAGAATCCATTAATACATTAATTTTGTAAGACCTATGAACTTGGAAGTGTTTTTTCTTTATGAAAGAATATCATAGACTTTAAGGTTTACGTATTATCCATGAACTCATCTATGTTTTCTTTAACTTTTAAGAGCTAAAGTTACATATTTATTTACTATTCATAAGCAATCATCCATCCTTCCCTATGACCATATTGCATTGCATGAGTCGATGATTATTACTCCTCCTTGGAGGAACATATATTTGATGACGAACTTACTACTAAGAAATATTCATTTTTTCAAATAGACAAAGGAAACATTCCTAGGCTTGATCTTGATTGTTGGTTAATCATAATCACGACTTCGCAATTCTTGGATGATAAACTTCCTAAAGTACATATGGAATTAGGAATAGTTCAAGATTGAGATGAATCTGTTTGATGGGCCAACATTGGGCTACTAGTTGAAACGTTAGGTCAGTCACAGGTTTAGCAATAGGTCAAGATTACCCATAAGTTTTACATAGCTCTACCAAATCAAAGCAGCCTTAAGAGTTCACTTTAAGCATATACAGTACCCCAATAAAGGTTAACTTTTGGACCAGTAACCAGATGGAGATAACTTACCAACAAAAAAAAAGTAAGTATTAAGGCACACACAATAACTTGAAATATAATTCTCTCTCACAATTATTTAATAATTATAACATAGAGGCACGTGTGATGCGCGACCATATCAATTGGTTAACATGATTGAAAGGCAAAGATCACTGGTAATGAATGTCATGCAACATCCATCTTGTCAATTGTAAATATTTTATGTTGGCATTATATTACAGAGTTAGCGAGCATCAAAATTAGGCAAACTTACAATGCCAAAAGCAATATGGGTTTGGTGATACATTGGAGATGTGGGTTTGTAGGGAAAATGGATAACTTTGAATTGTTGGCTAGTTGCATGGAGTCAAAGGTGTTGCCACCAGTCACATCGAGGAAAAGAGGCGTGCTTGCCAACTACATGAAGGAAACAAAGGTGTTCATGTCCAACCAAGTGAAGGATTCATAGGTGAGGGTGGAGGCAATCGGAAGCGTTGTCGCTGGTTGCTTGGTGGGAGCCGGAGATGCAGTCGCCCCTAGAGTAGGAGGTATTGCTCCCAGTGTCAATCTTGTAGAGAGGTAGAAGGCATGGCCGATGGCACATACATTCTCCGCTTTGAGGAGTCAGAGGTGTCTCACCAATGGCGACTCGTAAAGGGAGTCTAAGGTGTTGCGATCGGTGCACGTGTAGGAGACTGGAGGAAGGTGTAGTCATTGTCATGGAGTCGAATTTCTTGCCTTCGGTGCGGTGAGGAATTGGAAAGCTTGGAGGATACTAAAATTGTTACCAAATTTGAAAGAAACTCATAGGTTATGGGTAGGTAATAATAATTATTTCCCCTTTACGCTTGTGAAGGATTAATTAGATTAATTGGTTAAGGGTAAATATATCCAAAAACTTTGAGGCCGGATTCAAAACCTTTCTAGTTATCTAATTATTATTTTTTTCTTCGTAAAGGAGGAAGAAACTTTTTGGTTATGGATAGTTAATAATAATTGTGTACCCTTTTACCCACGCAAAAGAATTAATGTATTTTACTTGTAAAAGATAAAAATGTCATAAAAGAATTTATACCAACTTCACAAACTTATCCGATTCTATAGAAAATTGTAAAACCATACAACTTTTGAAGTTGGGTTCCAAAAAATTGGACAAATTTACTTTTTTTCCTTTAATATCACTCGTTGACATGGGTAAATGGTAATAGATTACCGAAAATTTCATATGGAGGTAAGAAATTTGATGTATTTACGTAGAAGAGAAGTTTAGGAAAATTATGGAGAGAGGGATAGGGCACCATTAAGATGGCGCCCATTAACATTCTAGGATCTAACGCCATCTTAGATGGCGCCCAATTTTTTTTATATTTTTTTTCTAGGTTCCTGCCATCTTAGATGCGCCCAAATTTTTTTTTATGTTACGTGAGAAAGTTGTTTTTCTAACTCCTTATATATAATTTTAGCTTTTAATTTTTGAGATATTTGTTTAAATCTAATATTAGAAAAAACTCTTAAAGATAAGTTTAAAAAATCATAGATGTTGTTAAAATCTAATATTAGAAAAATATCTTAGAGATAAGTTTAAAAAAATAATTTAAAATCTTAAACATTTCTTTTCTAAAATTTTAGATATAATTTGAAAATCGAATAAATACAACAAATTTCATACCCCTATATGAAATTTTCTCGAGAAATTATAAGATATTTTTTATCACCAAATATAATCTTTTATTTTTATATATATTTTATTTATATGTCATTCTAATCTAAATTTAACTCGATAGCACTTTAAACTGTTACCAATTATATCTAACTTTTATCTTGAATCTATTTTCCAAAGTTATGATATTTTAAATTTCATCTAAGATTTTGTTTAGAAAAGTTATATACGATTTCAATTATATCTAAGATTTGAGAAAAAAAATTAAGATTTTAAATTAGTTTTTTAAACTTATCTCTAAGATATTTTTCTAATATTATATTTTAACAAACATCTATGATTTTTTAACCTTATCTTTAAGAGTTTTTCTAATATTAGATTTAAACAAATATCTCAAAAAATTAAAAGATAAAATTATATATAAGGAGATGAGAAAATCAACTTTCTCACATACATAAAAAAAAATTAAAAAAATTGGGTGTCATCTAATATGGCGTCGGATCGTAGAATGTTACTGGTCGCCATCTTAGATGGCGCCTATTCCTCTCTCCATAATATCTCTAAACTTCTCTTTTACGTAAATACATCAAATTTCTTACCTCGATATGAAATAAGCCAAATAGATTATTAATCCATAGTGTACACATTTTTTTCCGCCTTACGAGTGGAAAAAATGACTTTAGTATCCTCTACGATCTTAAATTCCTCACTGGCACCCTAGGTAGCATATCCAAGTCCATATAGAGTGACTCCTCCTTCCTTTAGTCTTACATATGTATCTTGCTCGTGATGCCTTAAACCTCCCCCACTAGGTCGCTATCGATGGCAGGGTTTCTGACTCCAATTGTGCCTCCCTTTAGTTTGCTCCACGCATGTCAGCCACACCTACTCCCCAAGGTCGACACCAACAACAAATTTAAACATAGTTTGCAGTATCGGCCAATACCGATCTGATACGATCGATACTGATACGGTTTGGCATATCCATATCTGAGACCGACGTATCGATATTGACTGATACCAACTTTAGGGGTCTCTTCTCTAGTTAATTCAGCAAAGAAAATTGAATAAAAAACCCAATCAACAAGGGTGTAAAAGGATAGTAAGATTGTAAAATTAGAAAATTTATCTATCATGAAATGGCAAGGGCGACTGCTATTTCATTCAATTTCAAAACTACTAAGAAACAACACATGAAATGCTTAAAATTATGTCTAAACGTATAAAACTGTTGAGAGTCAATAAGGGACTTTTAGTCCCACATCGGAATATGTAATATGTAGAGGAGCTAGACTCCCTATAAGTAGAGAAGTAGTCCACCAATAAAATACAACAACTATTATTTTCTACATGGTATCAGAGCCATAACTCTCTCTCTCTCTCTCTCTCTCTCTCTCTCTCCACAAAAGAAAAAATTTCTCCCCCCCAGCCGCCGACCCGCTCCAACCCCCCGACCCTACGCTGCCCCCCTCCCATCGGCTGCCCCACCGCTGTAACACCAGCACCCCCTACTATTGTCGCTGCCCCACCTACAGCCCCCCTCCCCGCCCCCTCTCCAACACAGTCCCGCCCCCCCCTCCAACACCCTACCGCCCCCCTCCAGCACCCTCCCATCCAGCACAGTCCCGCCCCCCTCCAGCACAGTTCCGCCCCCCTCCCCCCCTACAGCACCCTCCAGCACCCTCCCGCCCCCCCTCCTAACCCTAGCCTCTCTTGCCATGGAAACCTAATCCTAACCCTAGCAGCCCCATCCAAACCCTAACCTAACCCTAGCCGTCAAAAAAAAAAAAGGACGTATTTCGAAGACAGTCGAGATGTCAAATACTTTATTTGCACCGACTCTGTTCCTAGATTGCGCCGGTTGGAACTAACAAATGTTTATTTTGTTATTCCTCCTTCACATCGGGATCTATACAGAGACTGATCATGTCTCTCTGGTGTCCTGACGTGTTCACTTTACATGCGCGCGCCGGTACTAGCCAAGTTAGTAGCGCATTCGTAAAGTCTCTGACGTCGAAGAAGACGACGAAGACGACGAAGACGAAGAAGACGACGAAGTTGGGAAGTTGTCGACTCCGACGTCGAAGAAGCCAACGAAGACGACGAATAGGGTTCCCAGTTGAAGAAGCTATGGATTCGATCAGTGGCAAACTGACGGCCGACGAGATGAAGGCCTTGGTTGATGATATCTTATCAAAAAGATTAACCGAGGTAACCCTACGTGTGATCCATACTGATGTGGATCCGTCCCTTACAAAATAGGGAAATTGGAGAAGCTGGAGACAAAGTTGGAAGGAACATCCAACCACTTGAAGTGGTCGCGGCAGGCGATGCGGACACTGAAGGGACGTGGCTTGGTTGGCTATGTCACTGGCCAAGCCAAGGCGCCAGCCGATCACTCCACCAAGGAGTTTGCTGTTTGGGAGATTGTCAACAACGTTGTGGCTGGGTAGTTGACTGCCTCTTTAACCGACCAGGTGTCGGACAATGTCGAGGCCATGGAGGCTGCTGCTGATATATGGCGGACTCTAAAAGATATGTACTCCTGCTCGGGCAACCCTATGCGTGTCTTTCAACTGCAAGATGAACTCGATAGGGTGGCCCAAGACAACGTACCATCTCTTAGTACGCGGCCCTGTTGAAGAAGTACTGGTCTGATCTGGATCATTATGATTCTCTTGGGATGGAAGATGCACAAGTCGAACCGGCATTCGCGAAGTACTTTCAAACGTTCCTGGCTTATATTTCCCGGCAGCGTATGATGAAATTCCTGAAGGGACTACACCCTGTATTTGAGCAGAGACGAAATATCCTCCTATCCCAATCCACGCTTCGACCTTGGAAGAAGCTATAGCTGTTATGACACAGGAAGAAGTTCGACTGAAGTTGATGTCCAACAAGGGCTCCCACCAGGGGGAGCAAGCCGTCGTTGAAAAGTCTGCCCTTGCTGCCTTCAATCAACCTCCATCTATGGGTGGTGTTTGTCACAATTGTGGTGACTCTGGACATTACATCCGATTTTGTCCAAAACCCTTGCGCAATCAGTCTACTGATCGAGGACGGGGTCGTGGAGGCCGATGTGGTGGTAGAGGAGGATATGCTGGTAGAAGAGGTGGACACAAAGCAAATCTGGCGGAGGAAGGGGGAGAGAATCAACTGGCTGAAATAACCCCGCTTGAGCGGGAGTTCCTTGAGAAGTTGCGAGGCACAAAGCTGGGTTCGGCCGACAGTCCTGGGGCGTCTTCAACCTCGGGAGATCACATCACTTGCTTTGTCCAAACCAGCACCGATGATTTGCACGTGCTCTTGCATCTATCCATCAGCCAGGATGGATTATAGACTCTGGGGCATCTCGCCATGTCACGGGGTCCCGTTGTGCATTTCAGGAATATACTCACCTACCATTGCCGGAGAGTATTCAGACTGCTGATGGTACATCCAGCCCTGTAACGGGTAAAGGCACTGTCGCATGCACCCCTTCCATCACTCTAACCAATGTCCTACATGCTCCGTCTTTTCCTGTCAATCTCCTATCCATTAGTGTCATTATACTTGATCTTAACTGTACTGTTTCCTTTGACATTCCTCAGGTGACTTTTCAGGAGAAAGGGACAGGACGACGACTTGGGACTGGCACATGGCATAAGGGGCTGTGGTATTTAGACAGGACTGGACTGGACAACGCATTGGCATCCTTGGTAGCAGACGCACCACCAGAAGCTTCCTGTCGCAGTGTTGAAGCCGACTTGCTACTCCACCACCAGCGTGTCGGTCATTCTTCTTTTAAAGTTATTAGTCGAATGTATCCGTCCTTATATCAAAGGGCTAATAAAGAAAGTTATTTTGTAATGCTTGTGAGTTGGGAAAACATACCAGAAGTACGTATGTGAGCACGGGGAATAGGAGTTCAGCTGCTTTTGACATGATACATTCAGACGTATGGGGCCCTTGTCCTACAACTGGTATTAACGGCTTTCGATGGTTCGTCACCTTTATTGACTGTTATACCCGCGTGACATGGGTCTATCTTATGAAGAATAAAAGTGACGTCCTTGAGGCCTTTCAAGACTTTCATCGACGGGTGGAAACACAATATGGCGCTAAAATTAAGTATTTCCGGTGAGACAATGGGACGGAGTATACTAATAAGCAGGTTGCTGAGTATTTTTCCTCATGCAATATTCATCAAACTTCATGTGCTTATACTCCGGCCCAAAATGGTGTGTCGGAACGAAAAAACAGACACCTGCTGGAAGTCGTACGGACGATGATGCTGGCTATGAATGTTCCGAAACATTTATGGGGGCAAGCCATATTGACGGCCTCTTATCTCATCAACAGAATGCATCTCAAGTATTGGACTGGAAGACACCGTTGGAAATGCTTACTGGGGCAACTACATACACTGTTCCACCAAAAGTCTTTGGATGTGTGTGCTTTGTCCAAGATAATAGGCCAGGCGTTGGCAAATTGGATCCTAGGGCAGTTAAATGTGTCTTCGTCGGTTACACGGCGACTCGGAAGGGTTATGCCTGTTGGAGTCCAATCGAGCAGAAGATGTTTGTAAGCATGGATGTTACTTTCAGAGAACTCGAACCATACTATGGTTCGGATGAAGGTTCAGCATTTGACACACCTAACACAGATGGTGTTCGATGTGAGGGGGAGATAATAAGCCAAATGTGGTCGTCGGATCGGTTCTGTGTCCGGTTGTAGAAAACTGGACGAAAGGGGGAGAGCACAGTGACTCAGATACAGAAAATGAAGACGAAGAAGATCCATATGTTACGCAGGGGAGCAGCAGACAAGGGAAAAGGAGCTCCAAGTCTACAGAAGGAGACAACAGAAGTCCAGTACTGTGCCTATGCCGTGCCCTGTGCCTATGTACCAAGTCCCTCGTCTACTCCTGCTCCAACTCCTGAAGATGTTGCCCCGCACTGAATCACTCGGATTCTGATGCGGATCTCTCCGACTCGGATGGTATCTCTCCACCACCTATTGCTCCCTTAAGGAGATCTTCTCGCATCAATGCGGTAAGGCTCCTGCTCGTTTTGATGATTACGAACATGACATTGCCAACTTCTTGTCTTATTCTAACATTTCTTCGAATTATCGAGCCTTCATTGCATCGTTAGACTCTACTTCGTTGCCCAAGTGTTGGCAGAAGCAAAGAAAGATCTAAGGTGGAAAGCTGCAATGATGGAAGAACTTGGGACACTGGAGAAAAATAAGACATGGGAGCTGGTTCCATTACCCAAAGGGAAGAAAGCTGTGGGATGCAAATGGGTGTACACGTGAAAGAGACGCCAGAAGGAAAACTAGAGCGGTACAAGGCGAGGTTGGTTGCAAAAGGATTCACACAGTCATATGGAATAGACTATGATGAGACGTTTGCCCCAGTAGCAAAAATGAGCACCGTGAGAACTCTGGTCTCCATTGCAGCAAACTATGGGTGGAAGCTGTACCAGCTGGATGTGAAAATGCCTTTTTTCATGGGGACCTGCAAGAAGAGGTATACATGGAGCTCCCGCCTGGGTGCTACGCGACGGAATCAAACGGAGGGACGTCGCAAGGAAAGGTGTGTAAACTGAAGAAGTCACTATACGGGCTCAAGCAGTCTCCTCGAGCCTAGTTTGACAGATTCAGAAAGGCTGTTACAGGCATGGGATACCGCCAAACAAATGCAGATCATACGGTCTTCCTCCAGCATGCAAGAGGCCATCACTATACTTGCTGTATATGTGGATGATATAGTGATCACAGGTGATGATGAAGTCGAGATCACTAAGCTGAAGTCAAAACTCGCAAGGAGTTTGAAGTGAAGGATTTAGGCGATGAGGTACTTTCTAGGTATCGAGGTGTGTGAAGGCGAACAAGGAATTGTTATCTCACAGAGAAAATACACACTATATCTGCTGAAGGAGGCAGGATGCTGGGATGCAAAGCAGCGGTCACTCCAATTGACCAGAAGTGCAAGTTGGAGCAGAAGCAGGAGAGCCCGTTGATCGTGAAAGATATCAAAGACTTGTAGGAAGATTGATTTATCTGGGACACACTCGCCCTGATATCTCATTCGCGGTGAGTGTAGTAAGTCGCTACATGCATGATCCAAGAAAGGGTCATATGGAAGCAGTATTTCAGATCTTGAGGTATCTGAAAGGAACGCCGGAAAAGGGGCTATGGTTCAAGAAGAATGGAGGCATAGAAGTTGAAGGATACTGTGATGCAGACTGGGCGAGCTGCATAGACGACAGAAGGTCTACCACGGGATACTGTGTTTTTGTAGGAGGAAATCTGGTCTCATGGAGAAGCAAGAAACAGTCTGTGGTAGCACGGTCGACAGCTGAAGCAGAATACAGAGCAATGGCTCTGGGAGTGTCAGAGTTGCTGTGGGTGAAAGCGTTGCTGACAGAGTTGAAGCTAGACAAGGGAGCACCATTACGTCTTCTGAGCGATAGTCAAGCTGCAATAAGTATAGCTAACAATCCCGTTCAGCACGACAGAACGAAGCACATCGAGATTGATAGATTCTTCATCAAGGAGAAGCTGGAACAAGGGATACTGAAGATCGACCATGTCCGCTCAGAAGAACAAGTTGCAGACTGTCTGACTAAGGGTTTTAGTTCATTAAGTCTGTCAAAGCTATGTAACAAGATGGGGATGATCAATATCTATCGCCCATCTTGAGGGGGAGTGTTGAGAGTCAATAAGGGACTTTTAGTCCCACATCGGAATATGTAGTATGTAGAGGAGCTAGACTCCCTATAAGTAGAGAAGTAGTCCACCAATAAAATACAACAACTATTATTTTCTACAAAAGCATTTTTTTTCTAAAATTTTAGTACTTTATTAATAATTATTTGCTTTCCGATACCAAAAAATTTGATAATCCAATCGGAAACTGTCGATATTGCCGATACCGCTGATCCTGATACCCGTATGAAGGGTCTGATATCAATACTGTGAACCTTAATTTAAACTCCATGTCACTGGTGATTACATCTCCAACTGAGACTCTGAATCCCACCATCTGGTCGAAAATAGCCTAGCCTATGGCTCCCCGGTGTAAGCCGGCGACTATTCTATGTTAGCCATCTTTTCCTACAAATACTCCAAGATACACATAGAACCCATGTTTTTGAAATTGTTAGTTTGTCCTAATTTTGATGCTCATCAACTGATTCACATAAAGTCAAACATAAAATCTTTACATATAGACAAGGCGAATGTTGCATACTCCTCCGTGATGTCTTTGACTTTTGATCAGGTAGCAAATTAAGATTGTCGCACATCGCCCCTGCCTCTACGCTAGAAAATGTTTCTTAATAAATGTTTGTTTTGTATTCTATCAAGTAGGCAAAGGAAACATTGCCAAGCTTCATGTTGATCGTTATATAAATCATATTCACAACTTTGTCATTCTTGGATGATTATTCAGTGGATATGTAATGAATTAGGTCAATACTAGAAGCTTAACTAGGAAGCCGGGATCAATTTGTTTGATGGGCCAGCATTGGGTTCGCCAACATTGTGTTGCTGGTTGAAAAGTTCTGTCAATCACATGTTGAAAAGTAGGTCAATTGCCCTAAGTTTTACTTAGCTTTACCAAATCAAAGCATTAGTGTATATACCCCCAATATTGTACCAGTGCAACATTTCTTTTCAATCTAAAATTTGGATCTGCTTACATCGTGTCTCAAGACAAATGAAAACTCCTATCACATTACACCATACCAAATTCCTTTCACATACCTTTTCTTCTAGACGTTTACTTAGTCTAGGAAAAGTTAAGGTTTCTCTGATTTATCAGATTGGACTGCATGAACGGTACGGTAAAGTTTAATTTCCTATGTATATATTTCTGCAGGGAAAGGTACTTGGCACCAAATCTGAGTTTGATGTCAGTTTGAAAAGTGGTCGTAAATATGGTTGATTTATATGTGAATTTGTTGTACTATATAATGAATCCCATTTTTCTGCCAAAAGGTGGTGGTGTGATAATCATCATCTGCAATTGGAAGGCTAGGTTTTGACCCACGACCCACAACTTTATCTTCTGCAAGAAGCTCTATCCTGAAACACCCCCCCCCCCCCCCCCCCCAAAGTATAGTTAGTTGTATCTTACATGAATAATACTTTTTTGTCAAATACTGTGTGGTTCTCTGTATCATACTTTGTGAAAAACTGCTTCCCACACTACCGTATTATTTCTCAATTCTGCCCTGAACAAGTTTGGCTTCATATCCAGAAGTTTAAACGAACATTCTTTCCTATTTCATAGAAATAGGAAGGGGCAGTGGATAGTTTCATAGTATTAACCACATAACAAGAGAAGTTTAACATGCCACAAACAAGATCTGATTTTCTAAGTTATAAGACGTATTAGCATTGAAGATTAATGGTTATTGTTTTTAAGGTAAAAAGCTATGTGAGTGTGAATAGGGACTGTTCCTGATCTGTTGCAAAGAACCATATTTCCCTTCCTCCACAGCATACTTACTCTAATATGTAAATTCTATCCCTTTTTTCCTATCTAATAATTTTTATGTTCTACTTCAATCAAATCCCAGAATCAGACTCTTTGGTCTATAGTACCTATCATGCCACACATGCATAAAATTTGACAGAAAATCTCTCCATGTTATTCATCGTAGGTTTATAACAAATGATGCTCGACTTGCTATCATTACACCAGGAAACCTACCCTGTGTATTAGACTACCCAATTACTTACAAACTACCTACTAACATCTAACACTTTTTCAACCATCAACTTGACCTTGCTACGTTTCTGACCTCCAAAACTGCTGAAGTTCCAACTGCTCAAAATCCATTCTACCTGTCGCATTCCACCATTTTCTTGGCAATCGTTTGATATTGCAGCTTAGCAAAGGAAAAAAGTAACTAATAGCTTTATCCACAGCTTATACGCTATGTTGCACGGACACGGATTCGCCACGACATGGTAAGGACACGTCACCTATCTTGGTGTGTCCTAGTGTATTTTGGAGTGTCCGATGCGTATCTGTGGAGTGTCCAATACGTGTCCGACACTAACAGCGACATTTTTGGAGTGTCTGCTTCCCTTATGCCTTTACTTTTGAATTTACAATGACATTCTAACATCACGATGGATGAAAAGATCCTGCATGCTCTGTCATCATAATCCTCGAATAAGATTTCCTGCCAAGACAAGGAGAAGATCATTTACAATTGATGAGTACCATCAACACCTGGATCTCTCCTCTCACCAACGAGTTATGTGTATCCGCCTTGGTAGAGACCTGGATAGATGTGCTCCTATCTAATTACCAAGTAACCATGTATGCATATAATCTGCGGTTCAAATAGTACTCTTTTCAATGAAGCCTAAGAAAGTTCAAAATTGGTTGATAAACTAAGGAAGAGTATAGAGTACAGACTCGGAGACAAATGTCACTTTGTGAACGACCTTGATATGGTTATGATCTCCACAGTAAAGAAACTACATTTGTACTCACATTATGATCGCGCATGCTACTACTCATGTCTCCTAATTCATTCCTATCTCCTAATTCATTCCTATCTACTTTCTTAAGTTTGTAAGCATGTGCACTGGCACCAGAGTAAATCACTAGCCAACTTTAAATATGTCCAAAACCTTGTCATGTTTTACTCAAAATGTGATAATGCTCACTACTCTATGTTCCCAAGAGACTGCTACAGCATTTTACTTTCTATTTATGTGTTACAACAACTGATACTTTAACTTGGTAATACACCTTGGTATCTTATTGATCTTTGCACTGGATACGACTTCCTAAAGCATGCCCTAATATGCTGTAACCCCCACTCCAAAGTTCTAGTTTAGATGTGACCCCATAAAGTATAAACTGATATTTTCTAGCAGAATTCTTTAAAAAAAATTATTTGTGTTGCCTGCATGGTTTTTGTAAGCAATGGAGAAGCACTTGATTGATTGTGATATGTGATTTCCGTTTCACTGGTTGCAGTAATACAATGCCTCACAAGGAGACAGCCATTACTTGCTGTCATGAGGTTGATCCTATTGCTAAGGTAATTACTAATTAGGTCTTTGCTTGTGACATGCCTTCTCATTTTCACCTGACATTCTTGGCTAACACAACAATTGGACATGGTGCTATTACATAATCTTCTGATAAATTCTCTTGATCCTATCAGTCTATAAGAGCTGTAAATACTATCATCAAGAAACCAGCAGATGGAAAACTAGTTGGTTACAACACTGATTATACTGGTGCAATTTCTGCTATTGAGGATGGAATAAGAGGTGCCATTAACATCCTTTGGCTTTTCAATTTTCATCTAGTGTTATTGTTGTATAGAAAGTTGTTAACTAATATTCGGAATATCATTGGCATATTAACGGTTAAAAATATAACTCTTTGAACAGGTTTAGAGGGGAAAAAGTACGAAACTGTTTCTCCTCTGGATGGTAGAGTCTTTGTTGTCATAGGTGCTGGTGGTGCCGGAAAGGCACTTGCTGTTGGAGCAAAGTATAAGGGAGCAAAAGTTATTGTTGCAAATCGTACTTATGGTACTCTCCTGTCCTTTCTTGTACATATTTTGCACCAGTTATACCTTTCCAAACTTTTCTTATAGTATCCTTAGTTTGGTATGAGAACCACCATCTAGTGCATATCTAGGGTTGGTAACAATCTCACAACATAAAAAAAATCTGGGTTTGTGAGAAAAAATTCCGAGCTTAGAACGAGTCAGAAATAACTCATTAAAAGTATGAAGCAGGTTCTTGCACAATATTTCTTTAACTTTATTGTGAGGATGACATGACTTCAAGCTCTTAAATTTGTCTTCATAGTTTCATATGCTCAATTATGAGTAGAAAAAGTTTTGTCCTTATGATCTGAATGTTGAGCTTCTTTCTTTTCTTTTACATTGACCATTGTCACCGACCTTTCATTGTTCGGTATGTTAAGCATTTTTAGTGAACTATATTGTGCTTATCACTCATGCTTCTCTTTTGTCTCCATTTGTTTCTTTATTGTTTTAGCTCTTGAAGGATTTCCCATTTCACTGAACTTTCATGAACTGAATTTTTTTACTTTTACTGCTAGAGCGAGCCAAGGAGCTTGCTGAATTAGTTGGAGGACAGGCTCTTACACTAGCGGAGTTAGAAAACTTTCAAGCCGGGGAGGGTTCAGTTCTCGCAAATGCAACACCTGTAGGAATGTATCCAAACATTCATGATACTCCACTACATTCTAAGGTCTGTCCTGCTTCACACAATATTTTATCTAGTAGACTAATAGATTATGACTAGCAATGTTATAGTCCTGCCAATGAGATTGTCATTCCTTTTCACTCTTTGGCTTAATGTGCCATAGAGATAAATGCAAATACTTATAGAAAAATATATCGTCTTACCTCTTCATCTAGACTATTTGTAGTCAGGGTAACTTGGAGGGTGTTCATTGCTTGCATGATATCCAAAAGAAAGGTTACCTATCTGCCAACTGGCCACGTAGGTTTTATGGCACAATCTTCTCATGCTCATAGCTACTTCTCCTAAGAATTTGGCACCAACATAAAGGGTTGATGTCAGATCGACAGCCAATAACAAAAACTTTGTCAAATCCTTTATGGTGCTTTCTTATTCTCCATAGCCAACCCCCAACTCCATCCTGACGTGTGAAAGCTTGGATGATGAAGATGTTGATGAATGTAACAGTATTGCCAAATTTAGTTTGCACTTGGTTTGATATTGTTGTTGCTTTTTCAAAATGCAAAAGCAGCTTCCCTCCTTTTAAAATTTGCCCAAAGGTGAACCAACTAATTTTATAAAACAAAATCTAGTGTTACCAAACAACCTTTTGCTGCCTTCCAAAAAAAATAAGCAGAAGAAGTCCAGATAAGTTGCACCAAACCACCCTTGGTATGTACATCAAATTCTGAAAACCTTAAACAACTTAAGTTGCAGCAAACCCACCCTTGGTATATACATCAAATACTGAAAACCTTAAACAACTTTTCCAGACAATACATAAGGAATTATACAAGGAACCGATGGAAGGAAAGCTTGTTTCTTTTATTAGCTTTTTTTGTAGTATATCTTGTAATTAATAAGGCATTACTTCAAAACAGACCTTAGGCCAAAGACTTGGTGCTTGCAATTATAAACGTCTAGGAAATCGAAAAAATTGCAATTACCCGCAGACTATTGCTTATGAATAGTAAATGTAAAATCTTACAAGCGATAGATCCCTTTTGGACATTTGGTGTCTGCATACTTGGTATAAGTAGATAGAAACAGTCTATAATACTGTATTGTCTCCATATCTGGTAGTCCTGATAGCTTTATGTCCCGCAATAATTTCCACTCGATCTGATTTTTCTTCGTAAATGTGAAATCACAGAAAGCTCTGAGTTCTTATTCCGTGGTGTTTGATGCTATCTACAACCCGAAAGTAACTAAACTTATGCATGAAGCTGGTGAATGTGGAGCCACTCTTGTTAGTGGAGTGGAGATGTTCTTAAGGCAGGCAATGGGCCAATTTGAACTGTTCACAGGCTCGCCAGGTACAGTGTGGCCAGAAAAGTCTTCATCGTATGTATTTATTTTTGTGTCACATAAGTTTTATGTCTGATCCAATCCTGTTTCTGTTTGCATGAATGCTCGTACAGCCCCTGCAGATCTGATGCGTGAAATCGCAATGAAAATCACATGAGTGTTTTGTTCCAGGTAAATTTGCATCTTTCATTTGCTCACCATAAAATTGGACAATTAATATAGTAATTATAACTACCTCCATTGGGAGCAAACAATATGGAAATGTGCTTTCTAATGGTAAAATATAAGTTCCATTATTATCATTTCTTGATAATCATAGTGGAGCAATGGTGATTTTCTAGTTTGCCGAAAATATTCTCCTTGGTTGATTAAGACAGATCAAGGGAGTCTACAGGAAGGAAGATTGAAACTAAAGTAATGAACGGAGACAATAAGGGTCTGCTTGGATTGAGGGAAAAGAAGAAGAAGCAGAGTTTAGTGGGTGGGGTTTGGGGGGTGGGGGGGTCATTACATATAATCTTACTTGGATTGGAGAAAGGGTTAAGTGGGGTGTCTTTAATAACTCTTGCTTAGATTGCAAGTTTCGAATGGGAGGAGGATTAATAAAAATACAATAGTTATCAAAATACCCTAATTGCATGTGGCATAAACTTAGATTTGATTGAGTATTTAATTAAAAACTTGTCAAAACAAGGAATATTTAGGACTTTTCAAATAACAAGTCTTTACTTTTCCTTGTTAACCCCCCCCCCCCCCCCCCCCCCCCCCTTTCCCTTTTTCTCAGGCCCACCACCCACTAGGGTGGAAAGAAATAGACAAAACAAGTTTAAATTTTCCTTAACCCTCTATAACTCCCCCCCTCTTAAGCCCTCACTCTCAATCCAAGTAGGATTTTTTTTTCCTCACTTAATTCTACCTCCCTTAACTCTCTTCACCCTCTTTCCAAGCAGAATATATCATTTCTCAATGAAATAATGTCCTGCTGATTACATATCAGAACATAGCTGTCAAAGCATAACAAATAGAACTTGATAATGCAGATTTTTATTTGCGACAAAAAATATGAACCAACTACAGTTTTCATTTGCAATTGGATATCTCACATTTACTATAAGTAACAAATTCTATTTTGGGTTCCTGCTTGATTGTCTTTACTTTGGGACTAAAATTACCATTTCAAGATTTACTTTGATTTTCTTTCTACGCTGCATACTGATTTTTTTTTTTTTTTTCTGCGTTGTGTCTTTTGTTCTAAAAGGTGGAATTTAACTATCATCCATTAGGTGGAGAAAGCGTCACAGCCCTTCAATGGAAACCTGAGTCGGAGTCGCAATGGAAACCTGAGTCTGAGTCTGAGTCTGAGCAGAGTCGAGTTGCCTGTAATTTTGCGGGCAGATTAGTATGCGAAAATTGTATTCTTTGTATGGCAATTACGTTGGATAAAAGTTTGAACTTTTTTTTCTTACACATAACTTGTTGATTACATTGCCTCCTACGTAGTAATCTATAGGGGGTCTGAAGAGAACCTCTTCTTCCTTTTTAATTTATGTTGATTGAATAACAAGGGGCTGCTCAAATCCAAATTATATGATTTAAAATGGTGTATTAGTAAAACTAGAATTTATAATGCAGATTTAAAGTTGGACCTTTCTAACATGTCATCGGGACATATGGTAAGAAACATTTAATACTCTATGTTTTATTTATTAAAGTTTTTACGAGAGCATCTCTGTTGTTTTCAAAATGAATGTGTCAATTATGATTTCTCTCCTATGCATGCAATTTTTGGTATCCATAATTATTTTAGTTCTTTAAATAAATAAAAATTATATGTTGCATGCACAGGAGAGGAGATGGAATTGGCACACTCGTGTTCTGGTTCTGAATCCTAGAATTTACTCTCACTATTTATTGGATTCAATTGAAAAAAAAAATAGCACGAACCAACAATTAAAAATAATGAAGTTGAATTATGAATTCAATTATAAATTAATAAGTAATAAGGGAGAGTTGTTTTATCCATATTGGCACCGTAGCGGTTTGGGCCACACTCAAAACTTGTGGTTTTAAAGAGAAAGTATTGACACGTTTGCTTAGTCTTTTGCATGTGCTTCCGCGGGGCAAGAGTTCGTCTAATTAGATTAGCAATATAAGAATAAGAAATCTCCAATCTTTTTTTATTAATTAGGCGACACCCGGATTTGAACCGGGGATAAAGGATTTGCAGTCCCCCGTCTTATTGCTTCGCCATGTCAGATATGCTCCTTGTTTTCACTGCCATTTACTAATTTTGATACCAAATACACTCATGTATTGTAACACATGCAAAGTAAGTATATAAAGTTCTAATTAATCATATACTTTATGTATTGCACCAAATACCAAATGTGAAAAATAGTAAAATTTAGATTTTGAAACTATTCAAAATTGTTAAAAACAATTGATTAAAATAATAAATAACGTAGAGGAGATTCTCAGTCTTTCGAGAAACCTTATTCAGTCTAAGGCCTCGTTTGGTTCGCATAATCACAGCATTAGAAAAGGAAAGTGATTCAATTTTTTGTGTTTGGATAACAAAGATAATGAGTAGGAAATGAAATAAATTTCCAAGGAAAGGAAAATACGAGGGGAAAAAATAGTTTTTGCATTCACCTCATGGATTCACTTTTCCATTCCAATTATTCACTTTCTTTCCTAATTCCTAACATATACAATTTGAGGAATTCCAACAATCACACGTCATGCAGTATATCCAAGCTATCCAAGCCAATCATGAGTCAGTAGTTAGTGGTGGATTGCATCACCCTACTGTGAGTAAATACCCAAATAAGCCATGATGCACCACTTAACCGTGAGCCCATAAAAATAGTACATGATGGATCATTCGACGGCGAGCTGAAGTGTGCTCCTTTCAACAAAGAGCTCCAGATCCACATGTTGGGCCAAAATTACGGGACTGCATACAACCTGGAAACCTTCTCTCCCAACGCATCTATGTTATCAATCTAGTCATTAACCTGGACAGTTTATTCAAAAATTCTTGGTCGTGGCATCAGAAAATCCATCATAGACAAGGTTTCTCCATTTGAGAAAATACAATACTGGATAATAGCTTTATCAAGCACAATCAGGACACGATAAGCCATTATCAAAAATCAGGACAAGTGTCAATACATAGGCATGTATGCGCTACTACGAGCCACTATCAGCACTAGGCCGTACAATGACATGGTATTAGGGAGGGACATGTGCTTGTGTCAAGTATATAGGGTATACAGTCTTTCTAACCATATAAGATCATAATACCACGATAAGGAATCAAAATAGTTGAAGAATACAAAAACGGACAAAACAAGCAAAAGCAGAAAACAATCTGTGCAAAAAAAGGTTAACATAAAATAACCTACGCAGAAAACAATATGCGCAGAAAATAGCCTGCACATGAACACGGTAAACAGAGAACTATCTGTGCAGCAAACAATCGGCACAGAAAACAACCTACGTAGAAAAAAAATTGTGCAGAAAATAGACTGCGCATAAAACAAAAAGCAGCTCAATCGATCCCGAATTCGGGCAGTACACATCAGCCTGGGACATGAGAAAATTTTCAAACTTATTTCAGTCATAAAAATCTCATTTTAAATTGGAATTCGACTTTTAAGAAGTCAAAATCGTATGAAATTGAATTCCTCGTAACATGGTAGAATTATATTTCACAAATTTTGAAATTTGATAGATCAATTCCACGAAATACTCTAAAAATAAATTCTCAAAAAACCGAAACGTGTCAGATTTCGTCAAACTCAAAACCAACAAGATACAAAGCTAGAGGAGGATCTCATATAGCATATGAGACCAAGATCCACAAAGAAAACATGAGTATCGTATATGATACCAAGATCAAACCTCGTATCTCATGTTAGATCTAGAAGTTGACAAGAGCATAAACATGATTAAAACCAATGGAAATATACAAAAGCCAAGAGCTAAACTAGTAGAGAATCGTGTAGGAAACATTTCCATGTGTCACGCCCCAGAACCAGAATACTGGAGAGCGGGGGAATGACTCAGCCAGCTACGTATTACGGGTAGATGAATACCGTATAATACGATCAATGTTGTCAACAAGACGAGGGGGTGCATACTACATGAAAGTCTCCCTATGGTCACTTTACTTCTATTGTCTCAATCATTCAAACAAGAAACAGAAATATAGAACATGTGAGATAAAGCAGTAAGGCGTCCCAAACGCTCAGTCAAAATGTTCTTGATATCTGGCTTTACAAAATACAGCCAGATGATGTAGTAAGTACACACAATTGTTAGCAGCTGCAGCCTGACTTAGTTACAATTATGCAAAAGTAGGTACAAGACAATCCGACTAACATGTCGGTGCCAAACGGCAAAGTATAAAGTAGATAACAAAACGGGCGGGGAAGTAAGAAACCCACTCGAGTCCTCCTGCGATCATCCCCCTAGTGTTGACCATCTTGGAGGTAGAAGTAAGCTGGATCCTCGGGGACTGGCTCTAAATCTGGCCATGCAAAACCAGAGAGGTTAGACCTCTAATAGCAAGTACCACAAGGGAGCACGATATGAGGAATGAAGCCAGTAATAAGAGAATATGATAATAGATCTCTGCTATATACTAGGACTCACACAACATCACGACACTTCGAACCAACCTCCCAACCAAACAAGGACAGAAGTTGGCCCGTCATGTCCTGATATTCTGATCATCTCAGTTAAGTAACAGAGTAGGTACAGTGCACAAACAAATCAATTTAAACGGCCAGGCAACTACTACGGCTTGCTATTGTGAGTCCCAAGTTATCCTGGAATTATGCAACAAAGGATTTCTCAGTTCTTACTATGCGCAAGCAAGGCTAGTTTATCCAGTCAATCAATTGCGCCAATCATGAATTAGACGAGTTCCAGTGGGACGCCCGTCATTAATATACAATATTCAATAGATAATATAACCAGATACCGCTTCCTGCCCGTGTGGCAGATTTGCAGTATCTGTGGGGACCAACCGGCCTGTCGGGCACTACTAGTCCCAAGAGGGCTGCCATGTAAGAACTCGGGAATCCATTCTCTCCATGCAATCATTATTTTATTTAACTTAATAGTCTCTACGTTGAGTGAAGTACCATGCCGTGGATCATGGTCATTCGGAATGAGTACTTTCGTACGGGGTACGATATGCACAACTCTACAATGATACCAGTACGGTCAGGTTGTAGGTCTTACATAGCGTAATGCAACAATCAAAACTAACCACGGAGTAATCATGTCTTGACCATAAAGTACACATGCTTCTTTGGTAAGATAAATAAATAATAAATGAATTGAAGCCTGCATGTGCCTGTATGCCAATATTCGGGATTAGCCAGTCGATTTTAATAGTTCATAATTAATATGAATGTGTCTCATTTATTCAATTCAAAAAGACGACTAGCCAGTCTCTTAGTTCCAACTAGGAACGCATGATCAATTATTAGTCATGGTCACAATCATTATCAATGGTGACAAGGCATGAAAGTCAACTAATATTCAGTGGGGTCGAGTCTACAACTCTTAGGGTTTAATTCCAGTCAATCGGGGTATCTATAACTCAATTCACGACACATGGTACACCTCACGTAACAATCTATATTTAACAGAAATATTAGCACATCATGATTATATCAAGTTTATGCCAAAAGGCGTAAGGATATAAAATAGACGTTAAATATCTAATAAAATATCAATATACACAGGCTGCGCTCAAGTCAGGCTACGCTCAAGCCAGGCTACGCTCAGGTCAGGCTACGCTCAAGTCAAGCTATGCTCAAGTCAGCGTACGCCCAGGTCAAGCTACGCTCACGTCAAGCTACGCTCAAGTCAGCGTACGCTCAGGTCAAGCTACGCTCAAGTCAAGCTACGCTCAAGTCAGCGTACGCTCAGGTCAAGCTACGCTCAAGTCAGCGTACGCTCAGGTCAAGCTACGCTCAAGTCACGCTACGCTCAAGTCAGCCTACGCTCCTTACTATCCAAGCCAGCGTACGCAAGTCATACGCTTCCAAAAGGCAGCGTATGAACTCCATACGACTCCTTACTATCCAAGCCAGCGTACGCAAGTCATACGCTTCCAAAAGGCAGCGTATGAACTCCATACGACTCCTTACTATCCAAGCCAGCGTACGCAAGTCATACGCTTCCAAAAGGCAGCGTATGAGTCAGACTGTGCTGTGCTAAAGAGCGCGTACAGCTCAGTGGCGCAAGCTAAAAAGCTTGCGCCCACTGCTCACTGTCTTCTCCAATCAGCAAGAACTCCATGGTTTGAACCCAAAGCTTCAAAAGTCCATAACTTGGTCAAAATAAGTCCAAATCCAACTTTTCATAGGTCAAAATTTGGTAGAATAAAATTCTCTACAACATGGAACCATTAAAACTTGAAAACAAAGAAGTTTGATAGATCAAAACCACCCAAATCCGAAAATAACTAATTTCTAGATCTACTAAAAATAAAACTTCAAAACGAAAAATGCCAAGTTCTAAACTCTCTTAGAATCACAAGGAGAAGAGAATGGAACCATAAAAATGGGTCCTCATGAAGAAACAAGATGTACTTGCCTATGGGTTTGGTAGGTGGAGAGAGTAATGAGAAAGAAGAAGAAGAGTAATGGTGAAGGAGAGTAATGAAGAGAGAGAAAGAGTTGGGGACTTTAAATGGAAGGGGTGGTGGTAGGTGGGTTCGGTTCATGATGAACCACCATAACCCAAAAATAAACCAACCTAGGCCAAACCTAAAGTAAGCTAAAGCAGAGAATAAAAGCAGGAAGTAAATGCAGAAAATTAATTGCAGGAATTTAATTAACATGAATTTAAAGAGATTTAAATACAAAACAATACATGATAAATATTAAATAAATACATTTAAGCAGTACATGTATCAAAAATACGTATACTGGAAACGGGGAGTGACATCTCTACCCTCCTTAGAAAAATTTCGTCCTCGAAATTTCAAATCCAAGCAGGATAGGAATATCAAGGCCAACTAGTACAAGCAATTTAAGCAAGCAATCATTTTACAATGTCCATAGCAAGTAACATATCTATATTTATCAATCTACGATATCAAGTAATTTCTACTCATAGGGCGACTAGCATGCGGGGTTAAGATAATCAAGGTACACGGGAAGAAATATACCTTGTGAGTCAAACAGATGTGGATACCGTGATCGGATATCATCCTCACGTTTCCACGTTGACTCTCCTAAAGAGTGATGACCCCAAGCAACCCGGACAAGGTTAATTGTTCGGTTCTTGAGTATCTTCTCTCTTCGGTACAAGATGGACACAGGCTGCTCCTCGTAAGACAAGTTGGTACCAACAACCAACTCAGAATAATCAAGGATATGGCTTGGGTCCGATACATACCTTCGTAACTGAGATACATGAAACACGTCATGCACCTCTCGTAACGAAGGTGGAAGGGACAAACGATAAGCAACATCGCCTACCCTATCAAGGATAACGAATGGTCCTACGTATCGCGGACTCAACTTCCCGCGAACGCCAAATCTAATGACCCCACGGGTAGGTGAGATCCGTAAGAATACGTGGTCTCCAACAGAAAACTCTAGCGGCCTACGATGCTGGTCCGCCCAATGACGATGTCGATCCTGCGTAACTCGAAGTCGCTCTCTAATTTCTTTAACCAATTCAACTGTCTGAACAATCATTTCCGGGCCTAACATCTTTCTGTCTCCGATATCATCTCATGCTAGTGGCGACCTACACTTATTACCATATAGTGTTTCAAATGGCGCCATCTGGATACTGGCTTGATAACTGTTGTTATATGAAAACTCAACTAAGTGCAGGTGGCTTTCCCAAGATCCTCCAAAATCTAGGGTGTAAGCTCGCAACATATCTTCTAAAGTCTGAATTGTCCTTTCTGATTGCCCGTCCGTCTGTGGATGGTAGGCCGTGCTAAATTTTAACTTGGTGCCCAGACTATGATGTAAGCTCTTCCAGAAATGTGAGGTGAAACGGGTATCTCTGTCTGACACAATACTGACAGGGACTCCATGCTGCCTGACTATCTGCTGCATGTATAATTCTGCCAACTTTTCTGTAGATTGTCCTACTCTGAAAGGAAGAAAGTGTGCTACCTTTGTAAGCCGATCTACTATCACCCAAATAGCATCTTTACCACTTGGTGATCTCGGTAAACCGGTCACAAAGTCCATTGTGATGTGTTCCCACTTCCATTCTGGGATAGGAAGCGGTTGCAATAATCCAGCTGGCTTCTACTGTTCTGCCTTTACTTGCTGACATATCAAGCAACGGGAAACAAACCTAGCTATCTCCCTCTTCATCCCGTTCCACCAGAAGTGCTGCTTGATATCTTGGTACATCTTGGTCCCTCCAGGAAGTATAGAATACTGGTAACTGTGAGCTTCTGTCATAACTTCCTGTCTAATATCTCTACTAGGTACACATAGACGTGATCCAAACCTAAGCGTACCATCTTCGTGGATTTGTATCTCTTTTTTGAGCCCTGACTCACATTCTGCCCTAAGCTTCTAAATCCTTGGGTCCTGTGCCTGGGCTGCCTTGATCCTGCCTACCAAGTCGGATTGAACTTGTAGACTCGCCAGAATTCCTATATCGTTAGAAAGTATAACTTCGATGCCCATCTCCTGAAGGTCTTCTAAGATGTGCTTCTGCGTTGTCAACATAAATGTGCCGTCTCTTCTGCTGAGAGCGTCTGCTACCACATTAGCCTTGCCTGGATGATACTGAAGCTCAACGTCGTAATCCTTGATCAGCTCTAACCATCTTCTCTGCCTCATGTTCAGCTCCTTCTGAGTAAAGATGTACTTCAGACTTTTGTGGTCTGTGTACATGTCCACTCGGTCACCATATAAGTAATGCCTCCATAACTTCAAAGCAAATACTACTGCCGCCAACTCCAAATCATGAGTTGGATAATTTTTCTCGTGGTCTCGAAGTTGTCTAGATGCATACGCTATCACCTTCCCATGCTGCATGAGGACACATCCAAGTCCTTTACCTGACGCATCACAATATACCGTAAAACCTCCGAACCCAACTGGTAATGTAAGGATAGGTGCTGATATCAATTTCTACTTCAGATTCTCAAATGATGCCTGGCATTCTGCCGACCAGACGAATGGTACATCCTTTCGTGTCAAGCGGGTCATGGGTGCTGAAAGTCTTGCAAAATCTGATACAAACCTTCTGTAATATCCTGCCAATCCCAAGAAACTCCGTACATCAGCTACGGTCTTGGGTACTGGCCAACTCTCTACTGCTTCTACCTTCTTGGGATCCACTGCTACTCCAGCTCCTGATATGATGTGACCCAGAAATAAAATATGATCCGACCAAAACTCACACTTGCTGAGCTTGGCATACAACTGGTTCTCTCTCAGAACCTGTAACACTTTCCTGAGGTGGTCTTCATGCTCCTCTTCACTAGCAGAATATACGAGAATGTCGTCGAAAAACACCACGACAAATTAATCTAAATATGGCATAAAGATGCGGTTCATCAAATCCATGAATATAGCTGGAGCATTGGTCAAACCAAACGGCATTACTAAGAATTCATAATGTCCATACTTCGACCTGAATGCTATCTTGAGAATGTCTTCCTTTCGAACCCTCGCTTGATGGTACCCCGAACGAAGATCTATCTTGGAGAAAACTCTAGCCCTGCTCAATTGATCAAACAAGTCGTCGATCCTTGGTAGTGGGTACTTGTTCTTTACTGTCGCCGCGTTAAGCTTTCTGTAATCGATGCACAATCTGGATGACCCATCCTTCTTTCCCATAAGTACCACTGGTGCTGCCCATGGTGATATGCTAGCCTGGATGAACTTCTTCTCCTTCAATTCCTCTATGTGCTGATACACCTTGGCCTGCTCCGAATCTGCCATTCTGTAAACCCGATCTGATATTGGTTTAGTTCCAGGTGCCAATTCTATGCTGAACTCAATATCTCTAACCGGTGGTAGACCTGGAAGTTCTTCGGAAAACACGTGAAATTCTTCAACTACCTTCGGAACTTGAACTTCTTCCATTGCTGTTACTACTCCCTGCTCTTGCTGAGTTGCCTCTGATCTGACTAAGGTGAACCTCTTCATGCCTGGAATATCAAAAGATACACTCCCACTACGACAATCTATTGTCGTATGACTGTCTTTCAGCCAGTCCATGCCTAAGATAACGTCAAAATTTC
Source organism: Iris pallida (assembly GCA_029216955.1). Taxonomy (NCBI): domain Eukaryota; kingdom Viridiplantae; phylum Streptophyta; class Magnoliopsida; order Asparagales; family Iridaceae; genus Iris; species Iris pallida. The sequence continues at coordinate 19,932,620 of JANAVB010028196.1, forward strand.
CAACAAGAAATTCTATCAACCGGGCGGGTAAGGAATGTCCGCAAACTACAACACTACACGCTAGAATAACTCTACTAACTCCTACGACCCCATTGCCAGTGAGTATATTCAACCTCCCTGGCAATGCCTCGAACTCTATTCCTAGCCGTGTCGCAAATTGTGCAGATATAAATGAGTGTGATGCTCCCGAATCAAATAATGCTACTGCGGGATATGAGGCGACGAGAATGTTACCTGCCACAACATCTCCCGATGCTAATGCCTCCTCCAAGGACAGTGTGAATGCCTGCCCTCGACCTCCTTGCTGGTTCCCATGCTGTGGCCTAGCCTGGTGCTGCTGCTGGCCCCTGCCTTGATGATGCTGAGGTGGTCTATGCTGGTGTTGCTGTATCGGCGGTCCCTGCTGCCGAAACATCTGAGCCTGCGGCATTAACAGACGCTGGGCCAATGGTCTCACTGCAACTGCTGGCCCTCGATACTGCCCTGCCCCTGGTGCTGGCAGAGCAGGAAACTGTTGCTCTGGTCCTCCTGACCTCGAATTCATGGGACATGTGGTAACCCGTTGATCTGGATTTCCACATATCAAACACAGTCCGTTTAATGCCTGACACACATCTCTAGTGTGCCCCATCTTCCCGCAATAAGTACAGCCCGCTGGGGGTTGCTGGTTCTTTTTCTGTTGCTTCTGCTGCCTGGGTGGTGGTGCTGGCCCTCGCATTGCCACATCGTGAATGCGAATGCCAAGGGATGGTGCTGTTGTTCGGAGCGCTGCTCCCCCTCCTCCTTCAATCTGACTGTGAGATGTCTTCTAACCTCCAGTCCTAACTGTGATCCTCTGAATGGTGATCTCATGCCTTCGGGTTGCCGTCAATATCTCATCAAAAGTCTGGTAATTGTGCCCCTCTATCAATTGCAAGAGCTCAAGATGAAACCCTTGCTGAAACCTCATCGCCCTCTGGCGTTCCGTTGCTACCATCTCTGGGGCAAACCTACTCAATCTGCAGAACTCCGCTGCATAAGCATCTACCGTCTTGTCGGCCTGTTTGAGGTTGATAAATTTCTGTTGCAGCTCAAACTGTGCCACAACTCCATAGTACTTTGTCTTGAATCTTGCTGTGAAATCGTCCCAAGCAACGGGACGTCTGATACCTACTTCCTCTGATTCCCACCAATCACGTGCAAGATCCTGAAGTAACAACTTTACCTGATCCACACGTTCTTCTGCCGGCACCTTAGCCGCCGTCAAAATAGCCTCAATATCCTTAAGCCATGCATCTGCTGAAATAGCATCCGCCGTTCCTTCAAAACGGCGAGGGTTGAACTTGCAAAATCTGGTTGATGCTCCAGAATCCGGCCTTGTCCCTCTTTCCAAAGCTGTCTGCAATCCTTGGTTGAGTAGTACGTTCTGCTCTTGTAACTGAGCGTGCATGCGCTGTTGGGCTAACATCTGGTGTTGCTGAGTAGCCATCATTCCTCTCATGATCTCCAGAAGGGCTGGTGTATCTACTTCCACAGGGGTAGGTGGAACTGTTGGTGGTGGTGGAACATCCGGATACTGCGGTCCAGCTGCTGCTTCCACTATTACTTCTTCCTGGGTAGTCTCCTGAGTTAGTACCGGCCCTTGTTGCTGACCATCCTGGTCAGGTTGTCCATGTTGTTGTCCATGTTGTTATTGTCCAACTCTGACAGGTACGGACGAGGTGCCCCTAAGAAAAGGGACAAGAGAACAATCAAACGACCGGACATGAAGGATCAATAAAGTCAAAGGATACTGGAATGTCAAGCTAGAGTTGAGAATTGACGAATCATGAGATCAAGGAGAAACATGTGTGATTGAGACATCCTATTAAAACACTCCACAAGTCTGAAATCAGACCTGCATGGGCCACCACTAAAACCTTGTCACGCCCCAAAACCAGAATACTGGAGAGCGGGGGAATGACTCAGCCAGCTACGTATTACGGGTAGATGAATACCGTATAATACGATCAATGCTGTCTACAAGACGAGGGGGTGCATACTACATGAAAGTCTCCCTATGGTCACTTTACTTCTATTGTCTCAATCATTCAAACAAGAAATAGAAATAGAGAACATGTGAGATAAAGCAGTAAGGCATCCCAAATGCTCAGTCAAAATGTTCTTGATATCTAGCTTTACAAAATACAGCCAGATAATATAGTAAGTACATACAATTGTTAGCAGCTACAGCCTGACTTAGTTACAATTATGCAAAAGTAGGTACAAGACAATCCGACTAACATGTCGGTGCCAAACGGCAAAGTATAAAGTAGATAACAAAACGGACGGGGAAGTAAGAAACCCACTCGAGTCCTCCTGCGATCATCCCCCTAGTGTTGACCATCTTGGAGGTAGAAGTAAGCTGGATCCTCGGGGACTGGCTCTAAATCTGGCCATGCAAAACCAGAGAGATTAGACCTCTAATAGCAAGTACCACAAGGGAGCACGATATGAGGAATGAAGCCAGTAATAAGAGAATATGATAATAGATCTCTGCTATATACTAGGACTCACACAACATCACGACACTTCGAACCAACCTCCCAACCAAACAAGGATAGAAGTTGGCCCGTCATGTCCTGACATTCTGATCACTCAGTTAAGTAACAGAGTAGGTACAGTGCACAAACAAATCAATTTAAACGGCCAGGCAACTACTACGACTTGCTATTGTGAGTCCCAAGTTATCCTGGAATTATGCAACAAAGGATTTCTCAGTTCTTACTATGCGCAAGCAAGGCTAGTTTATCCAGTCAATCAATTGCGCCAATCATAAATTAGACGAGTTCCAGCATGACGCCCGTCATTAATATACAATATTCAATAGATAATATAACCAGATACCGCTCCCTGCCCGTGTGGCAGATTTGTAGTATCTGTGGGGACCAACCGGCCTGTCGGGCACTACTAGTCCCAAGAGGGCTGCCATGTAAGAACTCGAGAATCCATTCTCTCTATGCAATCATTATTTTATTTAACTTAATAGTCTCTACGTTGAGTGAAGTACCATGCCGTGGATCATGGTCATTCGGAATGAGTACTTTCGTACGGGGTACGATATGCACAACTCTACAATGATACCAGTACGGTCAGGTTGTAGGTCTTACATAGCGTAATGCAACAATCAAAACTAACCACGGAGTAATCATGCATTGACCATAAAGTACACATGCTTCTTTGGTAAGATAAATAAATAATAAATGAATTGAAGTCTGCATGTGCCTGTATGCCAATATTCGGGATTAGCCAGTCGATTTCAATAGTTCATAATTAATATGAATGTGTCTCATTTATTCAATTCAAAAAGACGACTAGCCAGTCTCTTAGTTCCAACTAGGAACGCATGATCAATTATTAGTCATGGTCACAATCATTATCAATGGTGACAAGGCATGAAAGTCAACTAATATTCAGTGGGGTCGAGTCTACAACTCTTAGGGTTTAATTCCAGTCAATCGGGGTATCTATAACTCAATTCACGACACATGGTACATCTCACGTAACAATCTATATTTAACAGAAATATTAGCACATCATAATTATATCAAGTTTATGCCAAAAGGCGTAAGGATATAAAATGGACGTTAAATATCTAATAAAATATCAATATACACAGGTGTAATGCCCCAAATTCGTGATACGTATTTAGTGTACGTATACGTGTTTTGGACCCATATTTTATTTATTCATGGTTAGTTGTCTTGGTTTATTTTGCATTGGCTTGGTTTTATTGTCATTGATAGTTTAATTACTTTTAATGATTCATTGGTTTATTTGGGCTTGGTTTATTCCTGGGTTGGTTCGGCTTGGTTCGGTTTGGGATTGCTCTTGGTTCATCATGAACCAAGGGGTGAACCTCCTACCTACTACCACCACTCATATTTATTACCTATTCTTCTTTCTCTCTCTTCATAATCATCTTCTTCTTCCTCATTTACTTCCTTACCTACCAAAGAGAGGGAGAGAGAGGTCTAGGCAAGTGCATCTTGCTTCCACAAGAGAGCTCATTTTTATTGTTCCATTAGCTTCTCCTCATGTTTCTAAGACACATTAGAACTTGTTATTTTCTATTTTGAGGCTTAACTTTTTGTAGATCTAGGAATTAGTTATTTTTGGATTTTGGTGGTTTTGATCTATCAAACTTCCTTGTTTTCAAGTTTTGATGGTTCCATGTTGTAGAGAATTTTATTCTACCCAATTTTGACCTTTGCAAAGTTGGATTTGGACTTATTTTGACCAAGTTATGGACTTTTGAAGCTTTGGGTTCAACTATGGAGTTCTTGCTGATTTGGAGAAGACAGTGAGCAGTGCACGAGCTTTTTAGCTTGTGCCACTGAGTTGCGCGCGCTCTTTAGCGCAGCGCAGTCCCCATACGCTGCCTTTTGGGAGCGTATGACTCGCATACGCTCGCTTGCTTGACAAGGAGTCGTATGGACCCCATACGCTGCCTTTTGGGAGCGTATGACTCGCATACGCTCGCTTGCTTGACAAGGAGTCGTATGGACCCCATACGCTGCCTTTTGGGAGCGTATGACTCGCATACGCTCGCTTGCTTGACAAGGAGTCGTATGGACCCATACGCTGCCTTTTGGGAGCGTATGACTCGTATACGCTCGCTTGCTTGACAATGAGTCGTATGGACCCCATACGCTGCCTTTTGGGAGCGTATGACTCGCATACGCTCGCTTGCTTGACAAGGAGTCGTATGGACCCCATACGCTGCCTTTTGGAAGCGTATGACCTGAGCGTGGCTTGACCTGAGCGTAGGTTGGCCTGAGCGTAGCCTGACCTGAGCGTATGACTTTTGCACTGAGCGTATGGCCTTTGGCTGGCTTGGTCTTATGTCAGCGTGCCAGTTTGGTTTTATTTTCCTTAAGCTTGGCTCTTCTATAGCCCTGTATATTGATATTTTATTAGATATTTTACGTCCATTTTATATCCTTACGCCTTTTGTCCTGAACTTGATAATCACGAATTTACTTGATATGTTTGGAATTGATAAATGAGCATGACCTGATAGTGGCCCGTCGTGGTGCACTCCTGACAAAGTACACTTGGCATGATAACCTGACATGATTATCTCGAATAGCTGTTGCGACGGCTACCTGACATGACATGACCTGTTTAATTAATCATGACACCGTGGGCGATTGTGCTTGTACAAATAATCCAGTCCTGTCTTGCATCATGTCTAGGAGGGGACTCCTGAGTACCACGGTCAGGAATACCTACTGAAATGGACTAAGGTTAATAATTAGTATAATTCACTAGTCATGAAGAGATGTTTCCCCCAGTTACAGGCGATCCCGTTATCCCGGCCGCAAATGTTTGGACTTGTAGCCTGCCGACGAGTAGGGCACATTTCCAGCCCACTGTTATGTGGGGCACTCTTGATTGTCACTTTAAATGATTGAATTCTATTGTCACTCTAATGTATTGTACTCTCTAGATTGTCACTATAATGATTGCCTGGATAACCTGGATAGTTGCAGGGCCTGTGACTACTTGGAGCATCTCATTGCATCTTGCTAGTAACTAGGATTGTGATAACCCTAGTTAGTTAATGTAGAAAGCCGTAGGCAATGATTGGTCGTAATTGATTGGATGGAGTCTAGTCCAGTATGGTATTGTCTAGAATTGATTGATTGCAAGATTGTACCAGAATGATTGAATTATTGTCACTCCAGATTGTCACTATAATGATTGTCACTCCAGATTGTTACTTGACCTGATTTCTTATATTTATCTTGCCGATAAATGGTGAGAGAAACCAAGTTCCGTTCAGACGAAGGGTTACAACCCCGGTCCTTGTTTGGTTTACGGGTTGTAACCTAGCTATCTGAATAGTCCCATGGTTATCTCATCGTATATCATCCTGGCATGCTTTTCCATATGTCCTGTCTTTTAGTGATTCTATGCAAGATTGTCTTTTATAATTACCTATCATGCTTTTTCTTAAATTACTGTCTCTTATTATGTAATTATATTATTGTGCTAATTGCTGGCTTTAGTTCTTAAGTGAAACCTCCTTTGTGGCACTTGCTCTTTCTGGGGTCTGACCCAGCTGGTTTTGTATGGCCAGATACCGGAGCAGCACCAAAGGATCCCCCTGCTTTCCAGCCCGATGGTGGTCACCAGGCGTAACTAGGGCATCGAGTGGGTTTCTTTTGTTCTTCCACTGTAATATTGTAAATTATTCTTTTGAGGCGTTTAGCTGACGAGCAAGTGTTAGCTCGATTGTACTTACTTACTGTCTGTCTACGGGCTGTAACATGATTGACAAGCCCCGGGGGTTGATCATGTATGACTGAACTCTTGCTAGTCCTCACATTTTATAACGACTAGCTTCATGATCATCTGGATATGTAATGTTTGGGACGCCTTACAATTGTATATTTGGAGATCTGACATCTTGTAATTATTATTAGTTGGTTGGGATTGAGACAATAGGCTATTTTATGACCTTAAGAGACTGATGGATTATAGTGAAACCCTCACATATCTAGACAGCCGTGACCGTATAGCGGTGTAGATTCTATTCCGTTATACGTAGCTGGCTATGTCTGCCCCCGCTCTCCAGTATTCTGGTTCTGGGGCGTGACAATAGGCTGCGCTCAAGTCAGGCTACGCTCAAGCCAGGCTACGCTCAGGTCAGGCTACGCTCAAGTCAGCGTACGCTCAAGTCAAGCTACGCTCACGTCAAGCTATGCTCAAGTCAGCGTACGCTCAGGTCAAGCTACGCTCAAGTCAAGCTACGCTCAAGTCAGCGTACGCTCAGGTCAAGCTACGCTCAAGTCAGCGTACGCTCAGGTCAAGCTACGCTCAAGTCACGCTACGCTCAAGTCAGCCTACGCTCCTTACTATCCAAGCCAGCGTACGCAAGTCATACGCTTCCAAAAGGCAGCGTATGAACTCCATACGACTCCTTACTATCCAAGCCAGCGTACGCAAGTCATACGCTTCCAAAAGGCAGCGTATGAGTCAGACTACGCTGCGCTAAAGACCGCACGCAGCTCAGTGGCGCAAGCTAAAAAGCTCGCGCCCACTGCTCACTGTCTTCTCCAATCAGCAAGAACTCCATGGTTTGAACCCAAAGCTTCAAAAGTCCATAACTTGGTCAAAATAAGTCCAAATCCAACTTTTCAAAGGTCAAAATTTGGTAGAATAAAATTCTCTACAACATGGAACTATCAAAACTTGAAAACAAAGAAGTTTGATAGATCAAAACCACCAAAATCCGAAAATAACTAATTTCTAGATCTACTAAAAATAAAACTTCAAAACGAAAAATACCAAGTTCTAAACTCTCTTAGAATCACAAGGGGAAGAGAATGGAACCATAAAAATGGGTCCTCATGAAGAAGCAAGATGTACTTGCCTATGGGTTTGGTAGGTGGAGAGAGTAATGAGAAAGAAGAAGAAGAGTAATGGTGAAGGAGAGTAATGAAGAGAGAGAAAGAGTTGGGGGCTTTAAATGGAAGGGGTGGTGGTAGGTGGGTTCGGTTCATGATGAACCACCATAACCCGAAAATAAACCAACCTAGGCCAAACCTAAAGTAAGCTAAAGCAGAGAATAAAAGCAGGAAGTAAAATGCAGAAAATTAATTGCAGGAATTTAATTAACATGAATTTAAAGAGATTTAAATACAAAATAATACATGATAAATATTAAATAAATACATTTAAGCAGTATATGTATCAAAAATACGTATACTGGGAACGGGGAGTGACACCATGCAATAATATTTAAGAAATAAATGAGTAAAAGAAAACCCAAATCTTAGGTTCATTCAATGGCAAGATGTACTTGCCTAGGTCAAGTCTCCCAAGTCTATCTTTCACTCCACTACCAAGAGGGATTTTGAAAAGCACACTCTAGACCCCAAGGCCAAGCTCCTAGCAAACCGCTAGCTTGAGGAAGAGGAATGGAAGTGAAGAGAGGAAGAAAAAAAAATGAAGAACAAAGAATGAAAGGAGGGAGAGGAGAGAGAGAGAAAAATTGAGAGTGTTTTAAATGAAGTGAGACTCGATCCTAATCATCCAAACCACCACCCCATCAATCCATGCCCCTCCAATTCAATCTTAACCACTCAAGAAAAACACAAGAAACCAATGGTCTAAAGGATTAACTGGGTTAGGATCCAAACTTGAGCCATCTCCAGTCGGGCAATATACCGACGATATACTAGTCTGATTGTCAAATCTCAATTTCAAAAAAATTCAGGAATCTGTTTTACGCACAAGTCATAGCACGGGTCTATGGCAATATCAATTGGTATTATATAGGTCTCTGTCAGTCTTGTGATAAATAATGTTGTTACAAACCCAAGAAATCAGTACGTTGCATCAGTCATTAACAGTTTCTCAAAAATAATAGTATCACATGATACACAAAGTAAAGAATCATAAAATCTCCAGTGCAGGAAAACTACCTAAACAAGAAAAAAATCAAGAAATATAATGTACGATACAAAAATCCATATCTATATATAAATACAGATACATGGAGACGAGTCTCACATATCCATATTATTATGATGCGTACGAAGGCGAGGATACATATGATCTTGTTCTTGACTATTCTTTTGTATATGCATATTTTCTATCTTATATAAACTCAATTATCTTATTGCTTTAGTTACTTTTATATTCATCGAATTTGTTCTCGAGTTAGTGATATGATTTTAGTTTGTGGACATTGACCTTGGACTAAATTGGATGGTTGATCTTTGTCACGCCCCAGTACCGGAATACTGAGACAGACTAGGCCAGCTACTCCATATGAGGTATATAAACGTCATACGACGATCGTGGCTGTCAAGAGACAAGGAGGTGCATGCTACAATCAGGTCTCCTATGGTCTCACAGAGCATCTATATCACAATCAATCAAAACAAGAAGCAGTAAATAATGATCATATAAGACAAAGCAGTAAGGCGTCCCCGACGCTTCATCAAAATGATTCATGAGCCTAGCTATATAAAATGATAAGCTAGTACCGAGAGTCAATAGTACATAATCGTAGTCAGCTACAGTCTGATTTAATTACAATTATGTAAAAGAAAACTAATGTCCAGAACAACTGGCTAAACAGGTGCCGGTGGCTAAATGCCAAGTACAAAATAGAAGATATTTGAGCAGTAAAGAAGAAACCCACTCATGGTCCCTGGCACCCATACTCCTGGTGTGTACCATTGTTCGGGTAGAAGGCTGGATCCTCTGGTGCTGCTACGAGATCTGGCCAAACAAAACCAGCGGGGTCAGGCCCCGAATAGCAAGTATTACAAGGGAGCACAAAAGAGTGAGATAAAATCTAAGCATAATAATAAGACCTGATTCAAGAGTTATAGGCTTATACCATAGCATCGAGACAATACGACACCCTTACAACCAAATAAGGACAAAAGGTGCCAATATCGTGCCGAGATAAGATATATCCTATAACCACGGGCAGGTGAAGGGCTTCTGATCGCGACTTCGGTCTATAGCCTATCGCAGCACAATAGTCCAACCCAACAACCAAACAAGGACATGGGTTGGACCACGCATCACGATAGTCCATGTTTCTCAGTTGCTAACAGAAGAAAATATATCACAAACAAGTCAACTTACAAGCGGCCAATCAATCCTACGACTTTCTATGATTTGTCTGGATTATCCCAGCAATGCAATATATAGGAATCCTCAGATCGTTTCAACCCAGCAGGGCTAGCCAAACCATTATAAATATACATAGGGTTAATTAGTTGTACCTCTCTATGGTTTGTACGTATTTTGGTAACTGTCCCTATTGTTTTAAAAATAAAGAACACCCCCTGGTTTATAAAGTTAATTAGTTGTACCCCCTGGTGCATAAAAGAAAATGAGTGAAAAATTAAGCAGCCAGGGGGGTGTTCTTTATTTTTGAAACAACGAGAACAGTTACCAAAATACGTACAAATCATAGGGGGTACAACTAATTAACCCATATACATATACGTGTAGCACTTTGATTATGCACCGGTCCTCCGTAAGGCCACCGTGCTAAAACATATAATACATATCAAGTAGGAGTCGGATATAGTCATCCGCTATAGGCGAATGAAACCATATCCGTGGCGACCAACCCAACACGTCAGGACTGGATCTGGGGTGGCTAGTATGGCACAATCTCGAGATTCTATTACCTTCCAATGCTTATACCGATTTAAGTTGCTTAGGTTAACCCTATCTTGATATTGGAATTATATGTCGTGGTCACATGGTCATCCTTCTATATGTCGTACCATAGTACGTGTACCCTAAGTATGAATCCACATCGGCTCAAGGAGTCCCAAATTTAGATCCATGCTTAGTGTAATACATCAAACAACATTCAATATACCACGACACTATTACTGACCAATTACCATGACTGTGCTGGAAGGTACACATGTATTGACATATAACACGAATGATCACTTAGCACGTAGAGTCACACCTCAGTGCACTCATAAAATAGCACCGCAGTGCATACTAATATTGTATCTCAATACACACTTAGGAAAGGTACCAGCACATATACATGTAATCAAATCAGGAACACGGTCAAGTCAGGAAGTCACACGGACCCCTCGTGACATAAAAGTCACATATAAATTTTGGTTAAAGTGAGACATGAATATTCTTGAAGCCAAGACAAAGATCTACAACTTTTATGTTGGGAGTTGGGAGAAATTATGGCCACAAATCAGCCAAATAGGACATAAAACAACAAAAAATAGCCAAAATAGGCACTATGCAAGCTATGCAGCACTATTCATCCATGCGGCAATATGACACTATGCATCCATACGGACTGACACTATGCGACCAATACTATGCATCTATGCGGACTGACACTATGCAATCAGCACTATACATCCATGCGGACTAATACTATACGGCCAGTACTATGCATCCATGCGGACTGACACTATGCGGCAAGTACTATGCATCCATGCGGACTGGCACTATGCGGCCAGTACTATGCATCCATGCGGACTGACACTATACGGTCAGCACTATGCATCCATACGGACTGACACTATGCGGCCAGCACTATGCATCCATGCGGACTGACACTATGCATCCAGCACTATGCATCCATACGGACTGACACTATACATCCATACAGACTGATACTATGCGGCCAGCACTATGCATCCATGCGGACTGGCACTATGCGGCCAGCACTATGCATTCATGCGGACTGACACTATGCGGCCAGCACTATGCATCCATGCGGACTAGCACTATGCGGCCAGCACTATGCATCCATGTGGACTGATACTATGCATCCATGCGGAGTGACACTATGCGGCCAATACTATGCATCCATGCGGACTGACACTATGCGGCCAGCACTATGCATCCATGCGGACTGACACTATGCGCATGCGGACTGGCACTATACGGCCAGCACTATGCATCAATGCGGACTGACACTATGCATCCATGCAGACTGACACTATGCGGCCAATACTATGCATCCATGCGGTCTGGCACTATTCATCGTCCCTGCCAGAACCAGGACAGATGAACATAGAAGATGACCAAATATTGTTTTGCCCATAACTTCCTCAAAATAAGTCGAAATCTAACTTTTTAAAGGTCAAAATTGGGTAGAATGAGATTTCCTGCAACATAGGACCATTAGTTTTCGAAAACAACCAGGTTTGATAGATCAAAACCATAAAAATCCATAAAACCCTAGTTTTAGAAACTTAGATCTACACAAAACTAGCCATTAAAATCAAAGACTCCAAGAACTAAACTTGTAGAGAATGAAGAGAAGAACAATATAGACAAATAATATCAAAAAAAAAAATCAAGAAATGAAAAATACATGAATCTCTCCATTTGGTGCAAGATGTACTTGCCTAAATGTTGGTTGGAGGAAAAAAATAAATGAAAGAGTGAATGAGGAGAGAGAAAGAGGAAGAGAATATATATAGGGGTTGGGTTGACTCAAAGAAACCCTAATCTTAAGCATGCTCTAAACCCTATGACTAATGACATGTTAAATACTACATGATACAACTAATTAAATTAATTAAATAAAATCCTAACCACAACACGGTTCAGAAATCTTATCATCGAAGTAGTGAACCACGCCTACAACCAGACAAGGACAAGGGGTGGCACACTATTCCGTGACGAGATACTGTTCCATGCCATGGCCAGGTACAAATACATGATACATACAATCAAGATCAGATGCCAGATACCATATACAGAAAAATCAAAAATTTACATATTCCGGAAACGGGGAGTGACAATCTTAGATTTTTTTTTATTTAAACATTTTGGTCATATCATTCTGATTCATTCTTGTTCATTAGTATCTTTAGATGATGTAATGTGGTTGAACATAATTGTTAAATGTAATTGGTATGTTATTCATAAGGAGTATAGCCAATTGAGCATATGTACTTGATACTATTACTACGAGTTTATTAGAATTTAACCCTGAACGTATTGTTATATTCGTATCCAATTATTTAGAAGCAAGTCGTAATATTCCGTTTTCAATAAATATCCACTTTCAAGCAACCAAGAAGTAGTCCAAGAACTATGGGTGCAACTCGGGTGGGTTGGGTCAGACTTGAGGTCAATCCGAGCCCAACCCAATGAATCATAAGCCTAGTCCAAGTCCAAGTCCAAGTCCAACCCGACCTCAGGTTCAACATATGAAGCCCAAGACCAATTCCGGATGATCGGGTTGAGCTCGAGTTCATCGGACTTATCCATAAACAAAAGTAATATTAAACATATAATCAAATAACAATCAAGCCTTGATTATTACAAAATACAAGTTGGAATAAGATTTAGATAATGAGTTGAAGAGTTTGGGTGAAAAAATTTAGAATTTGAATTTTTTATTTAATATATATATAAATCGAATTTCGGGTTTATCGGATAACCCGACACATGAACCCGAGCCCAACCCGATTTTCATCGTTCAAATATTTTAACCCGAATATGAGTATCTTCAATCCTAACCCAACCCATTAACGACGGATTTACCCGATCGGACTCGGATATAGGCCGTCCAAGTTGCACCCTTACAAGGACTACTTCTTGTCTTTTCACTTTCTTGAACTTCTTGCAATCCAAACATATTCTTAATCTTTGCCCAACTACCTTAACAAAATTGCAATCCTACCCTCTCCATGGGCCCCACCACAAGTCCAAAACCTAAAATTTTCCAACCTGAAATTACCAAATTACCCCCGAGATTCCTTCCAATTCATTCCCTCACCATGTATTTGCACCTACCCCTACAAGGACGTATTTGTAAATTCGCATTTTTGTTAAAAACAAATATTGCAAAGTTCCAGGTCCTTCCTCTCACATATGCTCCTTTTTGTAGTTTTGAGCGGGCGCTTTCCTTCCAAGAATTTTCCATTTTCATCCATTTCCTTTCTTTCTTTCTTTCTTTCTCCTCCTTCTATTCTTCTTCTTCCACTCTCTCTTCTCGCGAGTACTGCAACAGTAAGCCCCTCTCTCTCTAGGGTTTCGATTGATATGAAGGATCTAGGGTTTTGTGCGTTTTGCTGGTAGGTGGAAATCGAGGGTTTCCGTTAGGGTTTCTTTTTCTTTTGGGGTTATGTCGATGATATAGGTGGAAAAAGAAGTTTTCCTCCTTTGATTTATGAAAATTTGTCATTTTAGGGCTTTGAAGTTGGTTCCATCTCTTGATATTTCCATTTTGTTTATAAAAATTAGGGTTCTTTCTTGTTTTCATGTTCAAGATAGTTAATTGCAGCTTTGCGAGTTTAACTATGTGATGAAACTTGCGACTTTTCAGCTTCATGAACTATAAAAGTTGAATCTTGGGCTCTTGAGAACTGTTAAAAGTTGAATCTTGGGCTTAATTAACTCCAATTATCGTATTTGCAAGTTCAAGTTTGGCGTGTCCGCTCTCCAAAATGCGCTAGAACACTCTAAAATTGGTTTTGTATGCATGTTTACCAGGTGTAAGTTCTAAAAGGGGTCACCTTGTTCTTGCAGATTGTAAGTTCATCAACAACATCATTGAGCGTTCTTTTCCTTGCTGTTGTCGGGAACTAAGGTGGGAACCTTGTTCTATCTCACAATGGTATTCTTAGCTTACTTGTGCGGTGGGCTGTTCCTTTTGCTGATAAATGTCTTAATTATTTTCAACTTGGTTTGTCCGATTTATGTTATGGTATCTTTCTCGCACTAAAGGTGTTAAATTGAAACCTTCATAGGGTTTAATTACACATCTTGCCACATCATTCAGTATTGCAGGTGAACGCAAGTACACAACCATTTCAAAACTTGTTTTAAATTAAAAAAAAAGCTGATGTTGAGATGCATATCATTTGGAGCCAGTGTTTGATGTATCAATGTTTCTTGTTACTTGTCTACGTGGTTAGTGTTCTATTCCCTTGTGCATATTTTGATGTATGTGTATAATCTTTTTTCCGAGATCTTTATAATAGAGGGAGGTTTGGTATAAACCATAAAGTCTTTCCTGTTGCTGTTTTGAACTGTTATCCGGGTCCAACTATGCAGTGCGGATCTAACACTATCTAATTGTTCTTCTCGTTGAGGGCTATGTTCCTTTTTTGTTAAGATCAACGATATATTCAAGTGTAGGATTCATCCTCAGCTTATACATCTTGTCCAGTTCGTTAGGTTCCACTATCCACTGTCTGCTTTTCTTCAAGTTATATGTTACTCTGTTTATACTTTTGTGTAGTAAAATTTAAAGTTGGCACTAACTCAAAAGGATTGAGTTGAGATGGACAATAGCCAACAGGCAAAGAGATTCCGTCAGTTTTTGCCTTTTTTGGAGTTTCCTTGAGTTAGGGGCCGGGAATGGCATCCTTTTCATTTGTCATAGAGACGAGTGCAAACCTGTACCTGGGCCAATTTAGAGGGTGCTCCTTGGTTTCATGAGCTTAAACCTTATTCCTAAAAGGTAGGTCTAACTAACCTATCAACTGGCCTTCTAGCCTCGATATGGCACATGCCTCTCTTGCTCATAACTACCTTGTTGAGAAATTTGGCACCAACACATAGGGTTGGCATTCAGTATGTCAATTTCTGTGTGAAATGTGAATTATTGTCATGATCCATTGTTGAACAAGATAATGCTTGGATGGTGATGGTGGTGGTCTTTGACTTATGGGTTTATATTTTATACTCCATAATAGAGCCTCTTTTAATAGGAATGCCTTGGGTAGTGACGGGGACCATCACAAAACGCTAAGACCTTTGCATTTTGAGGGGTCAGTACCATGTTTGTAGATGATGGCAGTGATCAGGCAGTTATTCATATGCCAAAGAAAGTGTTTGCTGCAAGTCTTCGTTCACTTGACTGTTAGGAATTCGTCCTGAAGATCGGGTAGTTTCCGACTCTTGGGGGATTGCATCGAGGAAAAGGTAGATCTAGCTTTGTTTTCAAGGTTTTATGCCAAGTCCCTTTCTTGCTCATAACTCCTTGTCTAGGAATCAAGGACTAACTCAAGAAGATTGATATTAGGTTATAACTAGTTGTACAACTTGATGAATGCCTTTGTTCTGGCATGAGTTGGTGTCCACCTGACTGGAGGGCTGAATTTATGACTACAACAAAGTAAAATTGATGGGATTTTTGCAGGCTCATCTTCTTTTTTAATTTCCATACAGGTTATACTTTTTCCCCTTAGTTGCTTGCCTGGATATCTCAGGTTAGGACTAGTGTCCTTGGATCTTCTACTCTAGGATAGTCCATATCACTTCTTCACACTACAGTTATCTATTTGAAAGGTGATGCGTTCATCTATGCTGGATATCTCAGGTTAGGACTAGTGTCCTTGAAAGATTATCCATTTTGGTTTTTAGGAGCCTGTCACAAGTGAGTCCTATCATAAATGAGGCAATAATACAAGTCTATGACTGGATTGCAGAGAGGATAATCAAGGGAGTGGGATTCCTATTTTTTTGTCCTTTTATCTTAAACCAATATCAAACTTGAAATTAGAAACTCCAAAACAATACTGCAGATACCATCGAAATTCAAACTCCCTATGGGTGACTGAAACTGAAACCAACATTTCTCAATTTGTTTCTATGATTAACTGAAACCTTTGGAGGTCAAAAGTTTAGATAGAAGTACATCTCTATTTTACACGAAACAATTACTTGTAATCTTTGATTGTTTTGTTTTCTGCTTCATCTTTGGTGGCCGTAAAACGTGCATTTCTTGGTCAACCAAGTTATAATATCGTAGACTCAAGGCATCTTGATTCTTGAGAATTTACCTCATGTAGGAATTTGATAAGGGATCATTACTTCTGCAGATCTTAACACCAAGCATGCATTTACCTTTATTACTTTATATCATTGAACATCAGAATCCTCTTTATACCTGACTAAAGTAAATAGAGCCCTGCTTATCGTGTTGCATCTTTGGGTATTTATTCAATATCTCTGTATGTTTTTGTTGATCAAAGCCCTTATTTGTTTGATTTTCTTCGTGATATATGTCATTCAAGCACCTTTTAGAACTCAGCTTCTGTCTTGGTTTTGTACCCTACTAGTGGTTTCGGTTTTGGCAGATTCGAGAGTTCGTTCATGGTTTTGGTTTTGAGCACCTTTTAGAACTTAACACGTGTACACCTACTAAATAAAATGTTGATGGAATATGGTATTGACTGTTTTCTGAATAAGAAACTGAGCCGAGATTAGGTGAAAAAGATTGGAGTTTGAGCAAAATCGATTTTGTGTGTTTCCAAATAAGAAACTGAGCCGAGATTAGGCAAAACAGATTGGAGTTTGAGCAAAATCGAATTTGTGTTTTTCAGATGGTACATGGTACCATCCAATGTAGTCTGAAATATTTGAAACCAAACCAAACTGAAACTTAACCGTGCATTTAACTGATCTTTTATATTTGTAGTGTTCTATGTTGACTTTCATGTGATCATACTTTTCTTCTTCAGGGTAATTATCTTAAGAACCTGTACTTTGTCATACTCTATGTTATGTGTTCTTCACTTCTTTGGTTGCAAGTTGGTGTCATGTTGAAGTTTTCATACTAATAAATACTAATAGTGATCATATTTCATATGGTTCATTTTAACAGTTGGATTTAAACTGTATTTTCTATGCTAGTGTTTACTTTTATCATTTATGCTGCCGCGACTGCAAATGAATCATAAACCATAAGAGGGGTCATATTCGGCTTGGCCGTTGATTAGCTTGTAGATCGTGAAGTTCATTATTACTCTTAAAATTATGATAGAGACTTTGACGATTATAGAACCACAACAAAATGCATCTCCAGTTACATAATGAAATGAGTACAGAGCCAGTTTATATTGCATAAGAACTCAAGTTACTGCATGTCTTCATTTTGTTCGCTATGTAACCCACTTTTCTAACAATGCTTCCGAAAATCAAAAGAAAATTAAGAAAGGGAATATATTAGAGAGATTTAAAGATAAAAATTGAAAGGATCTAAACAAAATCCATTACCCAAAATATAAGATCTATGTTAGGATACCACCGAGGGCGTAGTCTAGTGGTAACACTTGTAAGGGAGGGAGGGGAGTGAACGTCAGTGAGCGTCCGGACAAAAAAAATAATTAAAATGGGTGGGGGTATTGGTGTTAGGGATTGTCAATAATGACCCGCCTTATCTCAAAATGAAAAGGATGATATATGCAAGGATTATGAGATTATTTTTACCCATCCAATGTTTGATAAGCGTTGGAAGTGCCTGCCCTATCTACCTGGAGGGGAGGGAGGGGAGGAGTGAGCGTCCGGACACAAAAATTAATTAAAATGGGTGGGGGTATTGGTGTTAGGGATAGTCAATAATGACCCGCCTTATCTCAAAATGAAAAGAAAAGGATGATATATGCAAGGATTATGAGATTATTTTTACCCATCCAATGTTTGATAAGCGTTGGAAGTGCCTGCCCTATCTACCTAGACTCGGGTGTCGTGTACAGGTACATATCTAAAAGTCGGACTCTTCAAACTCATAATTGAATGACACAGACTCGGTTAAAGATGATCCAAAATTTGGGTATTGGTACGGGGAACGACTATTAAAATAAATATGTTTGAAAGGATTTAAACAAAATCCGTTACCCAAAATATAAGATCTATGTTAGGATACCACCGAGGGGGTGGTCTAGCAGTAACACTTGTAAGGGACGGGAGGAGTGAGCGTGCGTTCGTATCCCATTCCGGGCAAAAAAAATTAATGATAATGGGTGGGGGTATTGGTGTTAGGGATAGGCATTAATGACCCACCTTATCTCAAAAAGAAAAGAAAAGGTAGATCTATGTAAGGATTATGAGATCATTTTTAGCCATCCAATGTTTGATAAGCGTTGGAAATGCACGTCCTATACTATGTTACTTGGGACTCGGGTGGTATAGGTGCATATGTAGGAGTCGGACTCTTCAACACACATGGGCTCGGCTAACAATGATCCAAAATTTGGGTTCGGTTACGCGTACGGGTACACGACTTTTAAAATAAATATGTTTGCTAAATAAATATGATGCTTTAATATCCCATTCATCTCAAAATGTGTGTGCGTGTGTGTATATATAAACTGAGTTATATTTTGTGTATCAAACATGATATGCAATTGTTTGTAGAAACGGATGGTGATTTCCATGTATATACAAAGTTTGTTTTTTCAGCCGAGTTATAGGCAAGATTTATATGATTGGTGCATATTTGTATTTATGTGCATAATTGTATATTATTATGCAGATGGAGTTATATAGGCTTATTAATGTTTCTCACTAGTAATCAATTCTCCCTTGGAGTGATAAATTTGAATAAGAGTTGAATAAGAGTCCCTTCAGCTCCCTTGAAAAATAAAGAAGGTAAGCATCTTGTAAGTCTCTTTACTACTGCCATAAAGCATGCTTTAAGTCTCTTTAGTATATTGTATAGTTTGAAAAAAAAACATTGGAGCTGAATGGATTCTTATTATTAATTGTTTGTAGAAATTGATTGTGTTTTCCGTGTATATTACAAAGTTTGTTGTCTAAGCCAAGTTATAGGTAAGATTTACGACTAGTGCATATTTTTATTTACGTGCATACATGCATATCATTATGCAGATGTAGCTATATTGACTTATCAATGTTTCTCACCAGTAATCAATTCTTCCTTAATTTGATTAAGAGTTGAATAAGAGTCCCTTCAACTCCCTTGAAAAATAAAGAAGGTAAGCATGTTTGAGTCTCTTTATTATATTGTATAGTTTGAACAAAAAATATGGGAGTTGAAGGGACTCTTATTAATTATATATGATAGTTATTAATTATATTGTATAATTTGTTTTTAAGAGAGCTGAAGGGACTCTTATTCTATGTGGATGGATCTACTAATGCTATAAAGCATGCTTTTCTTTTTCTTCTAATCCCTGCAGTGGTAGCACATTATAAAAAAATAGGCACGCATAGAGTTACCCATAAAAAAATTCATCATATGCCGTGTCCGATTGTCACTTCTTACAAACGAGCTTTGATCCGAAGGCTCGACGACTTCTACACAAGCTTTGATGCGAAGACTTGCGGACTTTAACCTCTTACAAGAAAGGGTTTTGATCTTCTCACAACAATTTAAAGATCAAATTTTACAACTCAATACATGTCTTATCTCAATAAGGTTTGACAAATGAAAGCTCTTATATGTGTGAAGAGGTTTTGGAGTATTGGATAAAAGTTAAGGCTCCAAAAAGTTGGAATGAAAGATGGTAACTTTGATTTATATTGGAATACAAAAGGTAGCTCAAAATTACTCTGCAGGTGGTATACCGTTCTGCACAACAACAACAACTATAAATAGCTAGTTTTCTAGCCATTGTGCTGTAATTAATGCATCAAAAGTTGCCCAACTTGTATACCTCCAGTATGTCACGGTATGCCGTCTATATGTTGTTTGTGGTCACATGACTTGATGTTTCAAATTGCATAAAATACGGGATACCGTCGGTATGCTGCAAGTGGTATACCTCCGGTATACTGGTATGATATCACAATTTTAGAACTTGGGTATTTGGTTGGATTTTTTGGTTTAGATTTTATTTACAATATCAAATTTAACTACGTATCTATAGTCATATAATAAGAAAAGTTAGCTTCATCGTGATTTTTTCCCCAAATATGTCCTTACCGAACTTTACTAATTAAAATTGTTCATTAAATATAATAGGGGCATCTAGGTAATTACGTATAGAAAAATAATTTAAAGAAAATATAGTTTTCTCTTCTAGTGCCTTTTGCTTGTCCCATGTATAGAAAAAGTTAATTAATCGGCGACTAAAATACGTGCAACGCACGTGTATATATGCTAGGTTTTTCAACTTAATACCCTAAACTTTTTTTACTCAACAGCTTGATACCATCAACTATTGAATATTTTCAAATGCATACTCTAAAATAAAAAAAAATCCGGCAATTAAATTAC
Source organism: Iris pallida (assembly GCA_029216955.1). Taxonomy (NCBI): domain Eukaryota; kingdom Viridiplantae; phylum Streptophyta; class Magnoliopsida; order Asparagales; family Iridaceae; genus Iris; species Iris pallida. Next base: position 19,953,096 of record JANAVB010028196.1, read on the forward strand.
TTTGTGGCAGTAAAGACGGGCGGTGGGAGGAGGGGGGGCGTGGGAAGGGGGGGGGGACGCGTGGCTAGGAGCGGCCGAGAGGGACGGCGGGAGGAGGGGGAGGGGGCAACTGGTGGGTGGGGGGTGGGGAAGAGAGAGAGAGAGAGAGAGAGAGAGAGAGAGAGAGAGAGAGAGAGAGAGGAAGGGTATTTTCGGGGGAGAAAAAAAATTCAGGGTATCAAATTGTAAAAAAAAAGTAGGGTATTAAGTTGAATAACTGTGATAGTTGTTATAGGGAAATCAGTGATAGTTGTTATAGGGTATCAAGTTGCAATTAAGCCTAAAAAATACTTAAACCTCAATTTAATTTCCTCCAAAGTCGCCACCTTGGTGGTGGTCGATCAAGTTGAAGCCTCCAAAATTTTGATCTCTTCCAATTTTCTTGTACTTCGGTCTCTAGAAAGTAGCTAGTTCACTTAATAGATAACTGATTGCTTGCAAGTATTAGAAGAGGGAAAATTTTTTTGTTATGGTAAAATTTGGATGAATTAAGTCCTATTTATAGGAATTTTTGGATGCTAAATGGCGACAAATTACCTTAGAATATAGCTGTTATAGGAATATTTTGGTCATTTTTAGCAAAATGATCAAAATGCCCCTTACCAACATTCATAAACGGTTAAAGAGAATGTTTTGGTTAGAATGTCATCCAAAAGACTAAAATATCCTTAAATATGGTTGGTTTGATGATTTTTAAAACCAAAATACCCCTTACGTTTTAATAACTGTTAATAGGGGGGTATTGTAAAACAGCCCTACAACAGGTTAATTGTAGAAAGAAAGGGGGGGGTGGGTCGATCGGGCTTGGGTCCGGGCCTGACCGGGCCGGGTCTATCGGGTTTGGGAGTGAAACCCAGTAGGAAGTACGGGCTGGCCAATGCTTGGGATTTTTATTTATTTATTTATTATTTTTTTTTTTTTGTGGGGTTGGGCTGCGCCGACCCAGCCAGAGTATGACCTGGTCGGGCCCGAAGCAGCTTGTTGCCCGTCCCACTAAACACCTTGAGCTGTGCTTAGTATCATATATTTTCACTGACAACCCCATGCCTAGATAAAGGGCAGTTGCATTAGATTGCTAATAGTCAGCTTAAACTTTGTTGGGATCGCGACGATAAATGAATCCTTATCGAACACATGTTGTTATTTATCTCTTAACAAAACCAGAAGGAACAAAAGGTTTTAAATAGCCGATCTCAAAGATTGGGCTGCCTTCCCCCTGTATTTACTCAATCTTGTCATCTGTAACTTCACCACAATTTTATACTTGTAATCTCATCTTCACCACTCTCACCATGTATGTTTGTTCTGCATTAAAGCCTGCATTTGGTGATTTATTTTTGTAGACTTTGTAGGAAGGTTCCTAGTTGAAGGTATACATCTTTAACGCTTTATGCACGAGCCTTCTATATGCTACCTACTCATGAAGTTCACTGTTTACTTTAGATGTATGAATAATCTATAATCCTCCGTGCAGGTTGGCGGATTACATTGAAGATACAACACAATGCATATAATTCTTCTAGGGGCATGTCACGAAGGAATCTTTTCTTTCTCTAATGTGAGTCTCACGTGACTCAATTCAAGGGTTCTATTTTGAGCTAAGTTACAATGGACTGCAACAAAGAAGAGGCCAGGAGAGCCAAGGAAATAGCAGAGAGAAAAATGCAGAATAGAGATTTTATTGGGCTAAAAAGATTGTTCTGAAGGCCCAACAGCTCTTTCCAGAGCTCGAGAACATCTCACAAATGTTGACTGTTTGTGAAGTCCACAGTTGTGCTGCGGCTGTGATCAATGGGGAAAGGGACTGGTATGCAATTCTTCAAGTTGAGCAATTTGCAGATGAATCATCTATCAAGAAACAGTACCGTAAGCTTGCTCTTCAGCTTCATCCAGATAAGAATAAGTTTGCAGGAGCTGAAGCAGCTTTTAAGCTAATAGGTGAAGCACATATGACGTTGTCTGACCGAGGAAAGCGTCATATCTATGACAACAAAAGAAGAGTCAGTGTTGCAACTGTCTTGCCAAGGCAACCTTCTCATCAGCCAACAAGGCCTTACTTTGCTCAAGCGCAAACTGGAGTTCCAGGCAATTTTGCAAGCACTGCTACTCCTCAATTTGTCAACATAAATCAGCAGCGGTCATCAGCATCCAGTAGCCAGTCCTTTTGGACCGTGTGTCCCAAATGTGGCCAGAAATACGAGTACCTCCGGACTCTCATAAATAGATCACTTCGTTGCCAGAGATGCCTTTCTAATTTCACTGCACATGAATGGGTGAATTCTACCCGACCATCGAATCATGCCCAAAATTTTAAGCAGGAGGTTCCAGGTCAGCAAAGCAATATGGCGAACCCTTCTAGTAAAGCTTTCCATGGAAATGTAGCTGGGGCTCCCACAACACAGAAATCTAGGTCGAGTTCTGGTATGAATGTAGCTCATGATGGTGTTGGATCTGCTAGCAAGGAGAACCAAGATGGCATGGCAGGCAACAGTGTGTTTGAAAAAGTGAACCTTGAAGGGGGGAAAAAGAAAGAATCCCAGGTGAAGCGATCAGCAGTAAATGCAAAGCGAAAAAGAGGCAGGAAGTCAGTTATGACTTCTAGTGATTCAGACAGTAGTACCGATAGTGAAGATATACTTAGTGAAGAGGAAATCGAGTCTCCAGCAGAACAGAGTGCTGGGACAAGTTCTGGTCGTTATCCGCGAAGGTCCATAGGGCAAAGCAGAACGTCACATATAGTGAAGCAAAGGTGGATGATGACTTTGTGAGTCCTAAAAGGTTAAGGAAAGGTGGATCATCTTTTAACATGGCCCATGGAAAAGATGATTCTACAGATTCTGATGATGTTCGTAACAATAAGGATGCAAAGGATAATGTTGATTCTAGCCCTAATGACTCACCAAATCCGTCGTCCTTTTCCTATCCTGATCCAGAATTTGGCAACTTTGAGGCTGAGAGAGTTGAAAGTAAATTTGAAGTCGGTCAGATCTGGGCAGTTTATGATAATTTAGACGCGATGCCTAGATACTATGCGCGGATAAGGGAAGTCTGTGCAGGAGGATTTAGGTTGCATTTCAATTGGTTGGAGCACAATGCCATAAGTGATACAGAGAGAGCATGGACTAAGACAGAGCTGCCTGTTGCTTCTGGTAACTATAGACTTGGGAAGTCGGAATCCACCACGAGCCTGCAGATGTTTTCTCATCTCATGTGTTGGGAAACGGGCGCACGAAGAAGCACATATACATATATCCTAGAAAGGGAGAGGTTTGGGCCCTTTATAAAGACTGGGATTTAAAGTGGACCTCCAGTGCCGACAACCATAGACTTTATGAATATGACGTCGTTGAAGTTGTTTCAGATTTTGCAGATAGCACTGACATTCTTGTTGTCCACCACTTGGTCAAGATAGAAGGGTTCCTGAGCCTGTTCATGCCAGCAATAGATAAGGGAACACACAGGATACCATCCACAGAAGTACTAAGATTTTCGCACAAGGTTCCTTCCTATAGATTGACTGGAGCTGAAAGGGAAGGCACTCTGAAAGGGTGGCTTGAGCTTGATGTCGCATCTTTACCAAGTGGTTTTGCAGATGCATTTCCTTCTATTAGTCTTGACAATGCTGCTCTGAAATCTGGGAAGTTTGAAGGCACACCTGTTAATCCAGTTAAATCCGAAGCTGCTGAAGAGGATGCTGCAACCCATGCAAGGAGCGGAGATCCAAAAGAGCAGAATGGGGTTGCTCCAAGTTCCGATGCTGATGGTGCTGGGCACTTAAACTCTCCTTCTGCATCTCCAGACCCCGCTACTATTGATTATCCTCGAGGTGAGTTCCATGACTTCGAAGAAGATACATCTATTGAGAAGATTAAACGAGGCCAGATTTGGGCACTTTACAGTGAGGTTGACCAATACCCCAAGTATTATGCCAAGATTAAGAGTGTTGCAGGCTCAATAGTAAGCTATTCATGGGCTGAGCTTTTGCCTCAGAGGAAGGCTGATATAATTTGGTCAACGAAAGGTCTGCCATGTGCCTGTGGAAGATTTAAAGTTGAACGGAAGACGGAATCGTGTGATACAACAGAGATATTTTCACATATGGTGCATGCTATACCTGGGAAGAGGGATCAATACGACATTTATCCCAGAGGTGGTGAGGTATGGGCTCTGTACAAGGACTGGAGCATCGAATGGACACAATCAGACCTAGAAAAGTGCGACTATGACGTTGTCGAAGTACTTGAGCACACTGGTTCTGTAATTAGAGTCTTGGCTCTGACCAAGGTGGATGACCACGATGCTGTCTTTATGCCTGAAAAGAAAGAAGTATCACAGACATTTGAAATACCAGCAGGTGAAAGTTTAAGATTCTCCCATCAAATACCTGCATTCCGGCTTACAGATTCGGATAGTAGTGAGCTACAGGGTTATTGGGAGCTTCATTCTCTGTCGATGCCTCGCAAATTTTTATAGGACTCAATTTCAGAAGATTTTAGATTTAGGGGAAGTGCTTGGTAGTTGGGAAACATAACATATGCTCCTCGGTGGGCTCTGATGACAGAGGTTTGGTCGATGTGGATGATTCGAGTTTTTTCTTCATGGGGATCTGGTAATATTTATACCTTCAGCTCACCTTCTGTCTTGAAGGAGAATAGTAGATCCTTTTTGGAGGCCATTCAGGAGTTGTTTCCAAGACTTGTATGATTCTTCCTTTTTGTTTTCCGATGAATGTGCCATGTATTGTGTTTTGGCCTATCTGTTTAAATAGGCATTTCCTTCTACTGATATCATATGTGGTCTGTGACTCTGGAGGATTTGCAGTAACTCTCCTCCTGTTGACTACGAGTAATGACCAACATAACAATGTTAAATGTTAATGCTCGGACTGCTTTATGTCTATTTGCATCTCCTTTACTATTTCCAATTAAACATCAAATGAAGGGAATTGTCTACGGCGAACGAACAATTCTTTGGTTCTTCGTTCTTTGACACTGTATGATGCTATATTCCATCCTTTATTGATGACACTGTACTGAGTAGTATGAGTTGAGCAACTGTTATATGTTTTCATGGAAAGTTTTGCTTCTAGGAAGAAAATCATGGAAGCATTGTTCTGTATAGGTAATACTTGATTTGGTTTGGTGACCAACTTTGAAGCTGAAGTGGTTCAATGCAGAAGATTGTGTTAGGCTGTGTTTGCACCGAGTATCATCATGGCTTTGGCTATAACCAATTACCGAGAGGTGTGAGTTAGGGTTTCAGAGTAATTACTTCATTCCACTTGTACTGTGATCGATATATGCTGTTGTGAACGTAAGGTCCCAGTTGGTTCACTGGTGATGCCCCTGGCACATCAAAGTCAGTTTCATCCTATGTTGAAAAAAGGATCTACTTCTAATCCTTATGTTAGGAATAATCTGGACCGTCAAAACTTTAGATTTGAACCATTCTTAGAGTCAGCGGTACGAGTGCACCCCGAACAGAGCATCAGCGCCAACGTTGTTACGTCAATCCTAGTTTGTTTTTATTTACACATATCTTCTGCTATATAATGCAGCCTGAAAATGGCTCAAAATTGAGCCATCTAAGCATCTAAGCCGTATATATATCATAATCCATTTAAATAACTTTAAAAAAAAAAACCACCACCTAAATACTCCATTAATTATTAAAAAAAAGTTTAACTAAATATTTAACTATCTAATATGATTTATTTATTACTAAATAATTCAAACTCAAGTGGTTAAGGTAGGAAATTTTTCTTGGTTGTTCGAGTTCAATTTCTAGAAATGATATTTTTCTATAATAAGTTTATATTTAATTTTTTTTTAACATATTTTTTCGCATATGCAATACACATGCAAATTACTAGTAAATAAGAAAAAGGACACGAGTTCGGTCTACTAGTCATATATATATTTTACAAATTTTTTGTTTTTCCAATTATTTATTTTAATGAAAAAAATGACATCAAAATTCTAGGGGGGCAATGATCTATTGTAGAAGACCGATAAGCCAAAGCAATAGGAGGGAATTTTTATACAGTTATTTTAAGATGTCATTATGTGAAAGTTTTTTTTTTTTTTTTGTAAGGTTTAATAAATTTCGAAGGATGTAACGAATATATTTTATATCAAAAGTCGACAAGAGAATTCTTAGATTGGAACTATTTGGGAAGCAGTGTATAAATAAAACATACAAAACTAAAAAATAAATTATAATTTCAGGGGCATTCCGAGAATTGAACTCGGGACCTCTCGCACCCTAAGCGAGAATCATACCACTAGACCAAATGCCCGTTGTGTTAATTAAGTCCTTCCACAAACTATGTATTTCCTTTCTCGTGACATTCCCGCCAAAAATTTGCAACATATAATAACATCACGATGAAAAATTACTTCCCGGATTTTCTCAAAATCCTATTAAAGGAAATTCCTTCCCTCTGAATCAAAAAGATTTCCTCTCCCAATTTCCTCCAAATCCCTAAAAAAGAACAATTTTTACTCTTTCCAGCGGCGGCTCTTCCTCCTCTAGGTAAAATTTCACTTCGCCCCCGCCTCAACAATCAACTATTTGCACTTTCTCATCCCCTTCCTCTCCGATTGCTGAACCAGTAGAAACCACCCCCTTGGACTCCGAAATCCAACTCATCGACGAAGAAGAAGAAGAGCTGGTTCGTGGAATGGAAGAGTCGATCGAGACGCAAGTCCTCGGTGACAGGGTCCAAGAAGCGAACTTGGAGAGGAAAGGAGACAACTCGACCGATGGTAAGCGTTCGATTCCACCTGCTTTTAAAAAAAAAAAATCGAATCTTGACCTGCTCTGTAGTGGCTATACATTGAAAATCCGGTACTTTAGTACATTTTACTCCTTGATCAAGTTTAGGAATTTTGTGGGATTGAGGACGTGTCAAGACTTCGAATTTATTACTTAACCTATTTGATACTTGTGTCGGCTTAGGGATTCAGCTTAGCTGTGTGATCAAACCAAGATTATGCGAGAATAATCCTTTTTGGTACCTAAACATGCATAAATAGTGCGGAAAGTATTTTTTTTTTACGAAAATGATATTTTGCCCGTGGTTTGTAACCGCGGGCGTGACCGCCGGCCGACGTGGGCCGGCGGTTACAAACCGCGGTCAACCTAGCAGCTCCGTATTTTTAAAACCTATGTTATCGTGTTTATATTGTACTCATGGCATACCCCAAATTTTCTTTGTAGTAAAATTTTAATCGGTATCATGTTCATGTGTATGCAGCCTAGTTTTTCTTTTCCCAACCACACTGCTCCATACTAGTATTACAATGTATGTTACGATCTTGTGTGATAAAGAGTTACGGTCAAACAGGTTATCTTGTCATAAATTCTTGTGGCAAGATCGAGGAAGATTTTTTGGTCCTGGAGATTACAAATTCCAGTTCAGGTTGGATTCTTCAATCCATGTTTTATGTAGTATTTGGTTGTAACAAGCTTAGGATTGTCAATAGGTCAAGATTGGATGAATTCATGTAAAACCCAAACCAAATATTTTGATTTCAAATTTCATACCCATATCCGACCAATTTCCGTTCGCTTTCGTTTTTAACATACATGCCTTTTTTTATTAAAAAATTGGACTAGGTTAACGTGTATATAAAAGGAAGAACTTCTGAATTTCATTAAAACTTGATTTATCTGAACCCAATTAGAAATTTATTTGGTTTTTCTTTATTTTTACATTGAAAAGTTTGGTCGGGTTAAGGCGTTACTGGTTACCATTGCCAGGCCCGATGAATGCCCAATAAAATATCCCATTTGAACACTTTGAATGTTTTGATATATACAGTGAAGTATGACTAGCCTATTTTCCTTGACACAAAAATAAGAAATATTCAAGTATTTAGTTCTTTTAAAAAGAATTTAATTTATTCGATATACGTGACTCAATCATTGTAATTTGAAAATAACTTTTGAGTATGTAGGCAAGCAGCTAATAAACTTTTTTATAATAAAAAGTAATGAAGTTTTTAGGAAGAATGAGGGGGAGACTTCAAGGGAATATCAGGTTCTCAATGAGAGTCGTATGTTTTGACATAAGGAAAACAAAGTTACATAGTAAGATTTGATGAAGATAAATTGGGAAAATTTTGAGAATCCTAATTTATGCTTATAAATGGTAATGTTAAATAGGTTATAACTATTTATGATTTTCACAATCAAATCCTTTATTTTCGACTAACGGACAAATTTCAAATCTTATCTAAAAATGCTAATTGACTAACTATAATCTATTCGTTTGGATTCTAAAATCTAAGTGTTATTTTTGTTTTGTTTTGTTTCTGTTGTCAAAAAGTTGTTCTTGTGTCGGAACAACATTTACTGATTTTTTCTGCATCATTCCTTGCATCTGAGAAAGCTGGCATCATGGGATCAGATGAATTTCAATGACATATTCTTCTTCTTCTTCAGACAGGCCCCTTAGCAGAGCTGAATGGAAGAAAAAGATACAAACAGCCTACCCACAAAGTTTGGGATAAAGACTTTACTTTTCTTGTTGCAGTCTTATAATGTAGTCAAATTCTTTTGCAATAAGAATCTTATACAAGTGATGAGTTTTTTCCTTATTCTGGAGGAAGCTTTGAGATTTCTACTCTTGTGTTTCATATGAATGATTTATCAGTCATTTGGGATCTGATTATCATACTGACATTTCTTTATTGCCTTCAAATTACTAGACCAGTAATTTTTCTCATCTTTTGTTTGTGAATCTTTCAAATTCCAGCAGAATTGATGTATTCAAGTTTTATTTCAAGTTTTCCAAATCACTGATATCTTCTGGGGCTGATTGCTTAATTGTTTTTTGTTCTTTGATGTCATTGAGATCTTCTGATCACTCGCCCTGATGAAGTAATTAACTTACTCTTTCTCTTCACTCTTCTTTTATTTAACAGGAGGCTATACTTCTTCTGATTTACAGCTTAGTGGAGGTTCGTGCAATTCTGTTAATGGTAATTATACTAAACTACGATTATACCTAGTGAAATTTATAAAAATACATAGAATATTCGAAACAATGTTTTTTTCCTGACAAAGATCCCTTGCTTCTTACCTAGAACCTGTGGTGAACTTCGCTACAATAGGCATAAAATCGTTGCGACTTGGAGGCCTTGCTGCTGCTGCTACTGCTGCTGCTGCTGCGCTGCTCGCAGTCTCGCTCTTAAAGCAACTGACGTGGGACCAAAATCTTCGTTTAGTGCTTGTGAAGGAAGTCAAGATAGTGTTGGAGATGAAAAGCCTGGCACCAAGACTACTGAGAAGATAGTATTAGAAACACCAAATTGTAGATCAAATGTGGCTGTTAATGGCACCAAATTAGGTGAAATATTCAAGGAGATTGAGACTGAGGAATCTCAGGAGTCTATGCAGGACAGCCATAGGGATAAAGGAAAGAGTAGAATGCACAATTCGACAGTGAGAAAACTTCTTTATGAGCAGATATCACCTGTGGATGATGAAACCACGATCAAACCAAACTGTGCAACTGGAAAACTGGACTCACATTGTTCGCTTGTCCCCAAAGATTTTGTTGCAGGATTAAGCGATGTTCCTTCACAAGAACCTGGTAACCTGTCCCAAGCTGATGCATTTGATGTGGTGGATAAGTTTGTATCCGTTAATGATTTGGGATTATCTCAAGGAACTGACACTGGAAAGACTGATATGGTTAAGTCACCTCCAATTTTAGGTGCAAAAGTTGTTCAATCTCTGGCAAAAAGATTGATCATAGAAGTCCTATGGTAAAGGCAGGTGAAATCTTTGAGTGGAATGACAGTCAAGAGGATGAGGAGGAGGTGAGTTTTTCACGAAAAGGAAAGAATCTCTCTTTGAATTCGAAGTAGCTGCACAGTCACGTAGTGAGCCTCCAAAGTCAAATAATGTCAGGTGCAGCTTCGGCCTTGACACAGAGGTGGTTAACAAGAGTGGGAAGAACGCTTTAACACCCAAAATCGAAAGAAAAAGTCGACATTCACTTGTTCAGATTCAAGAGTAACGATGCAGAGTTCATGTAGAAATGAAAAGGTACATGTATCTAATACAAAAACAAAGAAGGATCTTTTCAAGGATCTAAGTGAGCAATCAAACTTACTAAATCTGAAGAAGCGATTGGAGGTACCTGATCTTGGGAAGGATGGAGATATATATGAAGCATTAGTTCATGAATCTCCTATCAATTATGAAAAGACTGACGATCATGCGGTAGCTGAAAATTTGGCTAAGACTGTGTGTGAAGGTGCAACAATGAAAATAACTTCATCACCTAGAACTTTGGTAAGAGATTCAACTCTCTCTCCCAATTCAGAAGGTGTTTCAACGCGATCTAAAAGTAGAAGAATACTTCCTACCATATCAAGGACAGGAAGCCCCATTTTCTCTAGATCTAACTTGCTTAAAGGAAATAGTCTGGATTGTACAACAGAGAAAATGAAGGATAAGAAAGGACAGAGAAAGGCAGAGCGGCACTTGAATGATAGTAGCTCAGTTGATGAAGCTGAATCATCTGTATACCTCAAGGGAAGGAAAGCAATGAGTCCACTGAACGGAACAACAAATAAGGAGGTTGACAATTGCCACAACTCACTGACGTTGAATGTCCAACTTTCAGCGAGCAAAGAACACATATTTCGTGAACTTCACGTCAGTTCTACACCGATTGCACATCTTACTAGGTGTTCTAAAGCAATTAAATTATCAACACATAATGAATCTTTAGCTAATATTGAAAGGGATGCAAGTGGATTGATAGGTGTAAGAACTCGGGGAGCTATGGCAAGGGAGGATAAGCTTGCTGCAGAGGCTTCTGGAACACGGAAGATGAAAAGAAAAGGTTATAACATCGAATCAGATCAAAATGCCTTAGTTGAAGCTATAGAGAAGCCGAAAGCCAGGTCACTTGTGAAAGATACATCTACTGACCCAAAACGGAGGAGAATAAGTCGAATTACTTCAGACAACCCATATATTAATGATGGCATGAACAACTCATCAGTAACAGTTGATAAAATACAACTCGGTACTCTGCATGCACAGATTAAAACCCCCATTAGAAGTGTTAGCAAGAAGCTGACACCCACATCTATTGTGACAAGGTCATCACTGAAATCTTTATCAAAAGCTAATCCAAATGAATGTGTGGCTAACCCAGTTTTATACAAAGCTGGTTCCGCCAATGCAGCCATACCTTGTTCTACCTCATTGAATGAAGGTGGGGACTCAATCTCTCTTAACGAAAATGGAGGGGATAAATTCAAATCAGAAGGATCGTCACCTAAAGCAGATCATCAGCCATCTTCTCAAACATGTACACCTCTGAAAGACCTAAATGTACTGTCCCCAGTGTCCCCTGTTTGTGTGGCTCAAGACCTCCCTGAATCATTTGACAACAAAAGCAGATGTAGATCATCTATTGCCAGAGAACTAACAAGATTGGAAGCCCCTGAAGCATCACCAACTAGGATACTTAATACACGATGTGGAAAAGATATGGCCAGTGTTCGTGTTTTATTCAGCCATCTTTTGGACAATGATATAATCAAACAGCAGAAAAAGGCATCGTCTCATTTTCTTGGAAATTATGTTGTAACTTGAAATTGTATTAAATCTTCTACAATTCCTTTGCAGATCGTTGGACAACTAGGTGTTGCTCTCGCGTCCTCCATTTCAGATGCTACACATTTGTCACAGATAAGTTTGTGCCCACGAGGAACATGCTCGAAGCAATGTCCATGCGTAAACCAGTAGTAACACATATGTGGCTTGAGAGCTGTTGGCAGACTGGCTGTTTTATTGACGAGAAACATTATATTTTGAGAGATGCTATGGAGGAAATTGGATTCAGCATGCCTGTTTCACTTGGTCGCGCAAGCCAAAGTCAACTTTTGCAGGTAATTATCTAATTATTGTGGTGTAGCAGACAACTGGCTTGGTATCTCAGGGCTTACACATGTTGTAATATCTCCTTTTAATGCTTCTTTTACATTTAGAATATTGTTTTGGAGTTCTTCCAGTTTGTTTCTACTTGCTGTAGGGTAAAAGGGTGTATATACACCAAATACAAAACCTGATCGGGAGCTTCTTTCAAGTTTGGTTAAAGCAAGTCATGGCCAGGTATGTTGCTGTAACAATTTGGTGTTTCTCTTCATTAATATCAATCTTTCTTTATATAAAACAGTAATGAAATAAATTAGCAGATGTTTCTTTCTTCTTATGAATGTGGTTTACATACTAAGTAGAACTTAGGGGTTCTCTTTTATACCACAATTCAAGTTAAAATATAAGCCTGACATGAAGTTAATTATTTATTATACCAAGGTTTTAAAACTTGCTCTCTTAGTTCACAAAACTTTTGGTAGGTTGAAAAATAAGTAGTGTTGGATTCTTCAGGGACATTTTTCTTCACTGTTATTATGTACTTATTGAAGGAAAGGAATTTCTTGACTGAGTTTCCTCTCCCCATCAGATTTAGTGCGAAAACTACCTAATTAAATAGAGTTGCTGCTTGAGTTTTTCTCGCTGGGGATCAATATTGGGAGGCTTCTCGAGCAGGGTTTTTATATTAAGCTCTTGCTCCATGAATATGTAATTCCTGGTAGCCTCTCATTGTAAGGTGTAGATTTTACTCTTCTGAAATAGAATCCTTCAGATTATCTCATGTCAGAGAGGAAACATACACACAAAAAAGCAACAAAGGTTCTCTCCGTGATAAACTGTTACAAATTTTGTTAGTTCTTGTATGCACCACAATTACAGCAAGTTCTTAAATTCTGTCAGCCAATAGAGAGAATTGGGAGATCTGCATTGAAGGCTGACAAATTACCTGATGATCTTTTGGTTCTCTCTTGCGAAGAAGATTTTCCACTTTGCGTACCTCTCCTTGAGAAAGGTCTGTAAATCGTTTTAGCACCATTTTGTTGATCTTTTTTCTTCTAGAAAGATGATATATGTGATATGGATATTTCAGGGGCGGAGATTTTCAGCTCAGAGCTTTTACTGAATGGTGTAGTTATTCAGAAGCTGGAATATGGGAGGTTAGCATTCTGTCTGCAGTTCCAAAATCCATGCTGGAGTTGACTCCATTCCTGGCAATGCTGTGAAGCCTAACCAGAAAATTACATATAGAGCATCGTATTTAAGAAAAATTGCTAGTAGAGCATAGTTGTTTGGAAAATTGCAAATATATACCCAAAACGTCCTTTAAAATGGTGTTTCTTTGTTTTGCAAAGAAACGTCCTTTTAAACGGCGTTTCAGGAACATTTTTTTTGTTACGTTTATCCCATCTCCCACCACCCCTATTATATACCCATATCTCATTTACTTCCCTCACCCACCTAACCGCCAATGCAGTAAGGATTCATCTTTTCAAAACAAAATAAAAATTGAAATCCAAAAAACGTCCTTTAAAATGGCGTTTTTGTGACAGAAATGCCCTTTTAAAGGACGTTTTTGTGACATTTTGGTGCAAAACACAAAAACGCCCTTTAAAGGAGCGTTTTGTGTCTGTGATGGTAAATTTTGAAGCTTCATTGCTCTCAGTACAATTTCAACTAAGTGTAATGTTGTATATGCAATTTTCTTCTGTTGATCTTTTTGCAGACACAGGCTTTTTTCGGATCATGTCAGAAGGACTAGGTCGACTATTTATTTAAGACGAAAGGATGGCAACCGGTTCCTTCCTGTAACTAGATGTGCATAGTTTCCTCCGGTTTCTTGATTTGAGTTCTGTAAATATGAGGGCTCAGTTTCAGACTTCTGACCTAAGTTACTTCTTTTTCTGATCCATAGTAACTTGATAATTCGGTTCTGTGTAACCTATCCTTTACGCAAATAGTGTTTCCGATGGGTGAATAAGATTAGATGTTCTCTACAAAGATGTGATGGAATGACCGGTGTAAAGATTATGTTCTTTACATGCAGGTTGATTATTCTTGATGTTATTATTTGGCAGCCATTTGGAAATGACCTGTGTAGATTTTCGACTATCAATAGTGTATAGAGTATAAATTAAAAAAAGGCATAATTTTAATTTGGTACATTCAAATATTCACATTCTTCTAATTTGATACTCTAAACTTTAAAAGTAAACAACTTAATGTCTCAACTATAATTGTACAGCTCATAGCATTAACTGATAAATGACAATAATATTTCCATTCTCTTCCCCTTCCTCTCTCTTCGGTAGCGGGCGGTAGGATGATGGCGGCGGAGGCAGTATGGGACATGGGAGTAGGGGTGAGCATTATTTGGTTTTGGACCGAAAATCGAACCGAATAAAAGATTCGGTTCGGTTTTAAAAAAAAATGGTTCGGTTTCGGTCCAAAATCGAATAAGAATATATATATATATATATATATATATATATATATATATATATATATATATATAAGTGCAAATAAACCGGAAAACTGAATAAACCGAACCAATTTAATTCGATTCGGTTTGATTCGGTTATAGGCCATTTCGGTTCGGTTTGGGTTTTGTTTATTCAGTGTCGGTCGAATTCGGTTTTTGGTTATTCGGTTCAGTTGGAACAGAATTAACCGATACAGGGGAGTGGTGGCAGCGACAGGAGCAGTGGAGGGGAGCTAAAGGTGTTTTTGTTATACTCTTACAATTTCAATACACTTTATTTTCTGAGCCCAATTTCTGTGTAGTTTATTGCTACGTAAAAAAAAAAATTATGTATACGAAAACATTTCCATGGCCGCTAGCGGAATGTTTCTTTGCATCAAAATTTCCAAATTTTTGTTTGTATTTTGAAACCTTTTAACTAAGTAGTATAGATTCCTAATTTTATTATACTTTTTTTTTGGCAAATGTTAAAAGCCACCCCTTTTTTACTAATGGCCACCAACTTAAAATTTTAAAAAAATTACAAGTTTGCCATTTTGAAAACACAAAGGGCAACCCCGTTTCTGTCAATCGAGGACTGCAGGACTTGCCTGCAGTCCAAAGTGAAGACAGGACTTCTGTGCTTGCCTGCAGTCCTCGATTGACAGTTTTTTTTTTTTACCTACAGTGACTGCAGGACTTGCCTGTAGTGCCCCGTCCCACTCAGTCAATTGGAGGAATAGGAACGCCGACGGCGTTCGAACTTAGCCTTGTAACGGCTGCTCAGAGACATCGCTCGGTCGAGACGACCGCTCGCTCAGGTGGGGTAGTTTCGGTGAATTCGTCTCATCTTTGCTTTCACTTAATAAATCGCATGTTTTCAACTTGCACAAGTAGGCTTAATAATAAAGAGATGAATCCACATAACAAAAGGGAGTAATCCCGACGGGTCGAATAGAGATAGAATATGGAAAGGTCCAACGGTCGGCTTAGAATTGGTGCACGGCGTGCTTTGAAAATGACACTTGGTCCTTCGTCCCGTGGCTTGGGAGAAGGAAGAGTTGGTCTTCGCCACAAGCTAAGAGTTAGCCAAATTCATAGGCGTCGTCCGCATAAATGCTTCATTAAGCATGCACGGTCTCTTCGCCCAAGGCGTGGCATAGCCTCTGCTCGCCGACGGGTTATGTTGCATTGCACGGCTTGTGGCATAAGTCTAGGCACTCCAAATAACTTGGTTGTTCGAAGTCGAACGCGTGCACGGCACGTTCCCACGATGCAAGGCTTGACGCAGCCTTTGCTCGTCAAGTTGTTGCGAAGTAAGTTAGGCAAGTTACGTTAAGCTATCAGGAGTAGTAGTAAGTACGGTCCTATAAGTTTAACGGCTGGGTATGACCACGACTTGGGCGGTGGTGTCACATGAGTTTCAAGTTGGTTTAAGACGATGGCACGGTCCTACTGTTTTAAGGCACGGGCCACGGTTGATTCATTGAGTTTGGAAAAATGTCTAAATAGTTGTTCTTGAGTTGAGTGAAATGATAGGACAAGAAAGAAAGAAAAATGCTCACGACTGGGTCGTTGAGGCAAGAAAGAAGAATGCTCGCGACTACGGATCGTCGAGGCAAGATCTCAGATGTGAGAAGTATTGAATTTAGCCCTGAAAGAGATGGTAACACTGGAGGTACAATGACTGTGTGAGACGTCAGTTTGAGTCGAGTCTTGCATGGTCATGGACAACTTGTCGACAAGGTAGAGTTTTCCCGCACGGCAACCTATGGCGCCACGAGACCGTTGCGGGCAATAAGGGAAACAAATAAATAGCTGCGCCTGGGGCAAAGTATTCGGTGGACGCGGATTAGGGCTAGCTACCCAAATCGGTCCATCCTATACTCAGCTGAAAAGGAGTCCACCATGGCTCTGGGAGTCAGTGACCAAATCATATAGATGAGTCGGCATGGCGGCAAATCCGCGTGAGTGCCTTTGGATTGAGTTGAGTTGTTGAATGTGTATACAAGTTAGATTACAAATGTTTGGGCTTAAAAATGGCTACAACATAGGCAACGTGCTTCGGCACGAGATGTGGCGTCGAGTCTTGAGTTGTCGGCATATAAGTTGCATAAGTTGGTTGAGTTGTTTGAGTTTAAGTCGGAAAATCGCCGCAAGGCAAAGTTGGTTGAGTGACACTAAGATTCACAAGTCTTGATTGGGTCGGTTGGTGATCAAAGTAGCACGGGCCGCAAGGCGGCAATGTGGTTCAGTCTTATTGAAATGCGAAGCACGGCCTCAATATAGGCTTTGTAAGCACGGTCACATGGAAAAGGAGTCTATCGTGTAGTTGCGTCTCTGATTTTGGCCGAAAGACAAGCACGACTTGATAGGTTAACGTTGATTGAGTCGACATTGTTGTTGCAAGCACGGGATGGTCTAGAGACACAAATAGGCAAGGCGTCGGTCATAAAACTGATCCTAAAGCAAGACTAGAAAGACAATTGATAAGAAGGGACTATGTTGCACAAAGTAAAATAACGTGTCGGGTTTGTATGGGTGGGCAAGGAGCTCATTCCACCAGTACAGTTGAGTACTGACACCCACATAGTTTACATGTACAGGCACAGGTAGAAGCTCGTGGCGCGGAGCTCGCTTGGATGCGTCGAGACATGAAGTTCCTTGGCGATTCGAAGCGTGCGGCCGCATGGATTAAAGATTTATACGGGACATAATGTATGGACGTCGCCTTTCGAAGCTTCCGCTGGATCAAGACTTGTAATTGAGAGATGAAGAGAGCTGAGTGAACTTGTAAAATGTAAGAAGAGTGAGCTTGAGTGATTGTAATATTGACCTTGCGCCCCCAATGTAACCGTTGTTTCAATATCAATAAAGAGCTTCTTTGAATAACTCGTGTTTGTTCTTAATTTCCGCTGCTATTATTCAATGTCTCTGCTTGGGACTTCTGTGCGACGACCCCGTCGCAGCCGCTGAAATCGGTCGTTATGGAACCCGTCTTGCACGAGCGCAATCTAGGCTCGTGCGGCATCATGCCTTAGCGAGGACGATCGCTCCTACGGGAGCGGGGCGTGACATAATGGTATCAGAGCACGGCTTTACGTCCTTGGACTATCGATTGAATTCTTTAACTCGTTGCTTCCGTAAAACTCTGAATGTTGCTTCCGCATATTGATATCGTTGGTGTGCTCTCTCTCAATCGTCTCACGGGATGTCCATACAATAAGTCTAACTATTTTGTAAAACGTAGGAGAACAGTTTTTGACAAAACAAAAAGATGGTTCGCGTAAGCACGGTTGGCTAAGTCGGGCTGGGCATATACACCAAAAAGTTGTGTCGACCTTAGAAAAGTCGAGTACGGGAATTGAATAGTGTCGAACAAGAATGAGTTGAACTCGATTGAGTACGTGGGATGACTATCGATAGGGATACAATCGAGCGGCGATATCGTCGATGCGATATAGATGAGCGTGCTTGAAATTTGAGGAATGGTTCGAACGGGATTCGAAAAGTCGATTTTAATTCAAATGATAAGTTAAGGATTTGTCAAATGACTTCATCCCTGAGTGGTGTATGCGATAGCCTCAGGGATGTCGATCGGTCGATCGAGGATTCGGGTGTCGATGAGTCTATCAGCAAGCGTCGCGTATATGCAAAGCCATAGATTGAGAATCGATGAATAAGTTTTAGTCTTGAAGTTTGACGAGTGGATTCGAACAACCTAGAAATGGACGCGCACGGAACGTGCACGGGATTGAGGATTGCGCGAGTATAAAATGCGAAAATGATTGAGTAGGTGAAATCGAATCGAGGAAAAAGTTAAGGTGTGCGAACGGATGAGTTGATCGAAGAAATTGATACGGATCGTATAGGAAAAGTTAGCACAACGGAGAGATAGCGTGCATGAAAAAGGTTTGATTTTGAAGTTACGTAAATGACTCTGAGGA
Organism: Iris pallida; assembly: GCA_029216955.1. Lineage (NCBI taxonomy): Eukaryota > Viridiplantae > Streptophyta > Magnoliopsida > Asparagales > Iridaceae > Iris > Iris pallida. The sequence continues at coordinate 19,971,447 of JANAVB010028196.1, forward strand.
TTTGAAATGAATGTTGCTCGATGATTTGAGTTAGCAAAGGAATGATGCGAATTGAGGGAATACGTTGGTCGATGACTTAAGATAGACGGATGAACGATACGTGAAATTGGGTTTAATAAAATTGATGTTGTGAATGATTTGGGGGATAATGATCAAACTTGAATTTGAATGTCGAGGAGATTATCCAGTCGGATGATAACATCATTCGCACAACTCAAAATTTGGTTGCAAAGGAAGATCGTCAGGTTACGCATATCGTCGATGGTATTGAGGCGTATCAAAGATCGATATGCGATAACTCGGGGGTACTCTGACTCAGCGAGTGACGATCGTGCAAGTGTTATTGTTCAGTTGGATGCCATACTTAGGATTTTGATTGAGATGAATGTTGGATGAAAATGATCGTGTCTTGATGGTTACGTTGATAGCCACAACGTCGACGATCTTGTCTTGCGCGAGCGCAACTCCAACCTCGCACATGCGTTGTGTCGGATTTGGGGCGATCGTTCCGCGTGAGCGCTGACATGGTGATTCATGTCGCGGGAATGATCGAACTGGGAAAATCAGGACGCGGCAACTTTGATTGTCTCGACTTGTTGGTTTGATGCAAAGGAAAAATTGAGGATGTTTAGACTTGCGATTGATGAATGAAATAAACTTGAGGATTGAGTAGGTCCAATCCGCGCATCGAGAATGAATTAGTCTAGACACCAAAACAAGAGTTACGTCCCGATGAGGATGACTATCCTGCGGGAGCGTGCATGGTGATTCATGCCCACGTGGATAATCTAAATCGCGTGAGATCGGGGCGCAACATATTGTTAAGCTAGACGACCTCATGATCGAATACGTGAGTTGGGATGAATGACTTAGGGAATATGAAATGTGAATTATGGTTTAGCGATGGATTGTGTCGTAGCGTGCTTGACTTGGAAGGGATGATAGACGGATTATGTCGAACGTGTTCGAAGAGATAGACTATGCGAAGATGGTTTGTTGAACGAGCGATATTGAGATATCGTGGAATTAGTTGAACGTAAGTTGTCGTAGGATGGCTTTGCTGAATGACTCAGACCCCGTGCGACGAATGTTGAGATGCGTGTAGGGAATCGATGCTCGATGTTTAGAAATCGGAGTGATGCGAGCTTGGGTAGAAAACCCCGTACTATCAACTTGGTTTGACCTTAGGATGGGGTCAGTGTTGATATTGTTGTTTGGGAACTATGATTCTAATACTGACGGACTGACTATAGCCTAAAAGACATAGCCTAGCGGTTAGACAAGACGTCCATGTTGCGAGAGTTAGTATCGGTGCGAGTGATCTCGAGGATTGATTGGTTGGGATATGGGTATTGACGAATGGAATGATTCGGGAATATAAAAATACCACTCATGAGCCTCGGCTGACATGCATGTATATCAAGGACGCTTGAATGCGTGTACGATCCGACTCGAGTGGTAATGGCAGAATTTGCTATCACGAGGCTTGGTTGAAATGCATGTATTTCGGGGACGCCTAAATATGTGCACGATCCATACTAAGTGATACGTTGAATTCAAGTGAGACTTGAGGAACAGAAAAGTGTCGGAGATTTTGAGATCGTAAGTTTTGAAGAAAAGATTGAGGGTAGTGCGAGCGTGGCTCGGATTGAGAAAACGCATAGGCGTAGTGTGTGCGAGAGTTCTAGAATGTTGAGTAAAGTGATGAGTCGATAAGTGTACTCAGTTAGTTTCGAGGACGAAACTTTTTCTGAGTGGTGTATGATGTAGTGCCCCATCCCGCTCAGTCAATCTGAGGAATAGGAACGCCGACGGCGTTCGAACTTAGCCTTGCAACGGCTGCTCAGAGACATCGCTCGGTCGAGACGACCGCTCGCTCAGGTGGGGTAGTTTCGGTGAACTCGCCTCATCTTTGCCTTCACTTAATAAATCGCATGTTTTCAACTTGCACAAGTAGGATTAATAATAAAAGAGATGAATCCATATAGCAAAAGGGAGTAATCCCGACGGGTCGAATTGAGATAGAATATGGAAAGGTCCAACGGTCGGCTTAGAGTTGGTGCACGGCGTGCTTTGAAAATGACACTTGGTCCTTCGTCCCGTGGCTTGGGAGAAGGAAGAGTTGGTCTTCGCCACAAGCTAAGAGTTAGCCAAATTCATAGGCGTCGCCCGCATAAATGCTTCATTAAGCATGCACGGTCTCTTCGCCCAAGGCGTGGCATAGCCTCTGCTCGCCGATGGGTTATGTTGTATTGTACGGCTTGTGGCATAAGTCTAGGCACTCCAAATAACTTGGTTGTTCGAAGTCGAACGCGTGCACGGCACGTTCCCACGATGCAAGGCTTGACGCAGCCTTTGCTCGTCAAGTTGTTGCGAAGTAAGTTAGACAAGTTACGTTAAGCTATCAGGAGTAGTAGCAAGCACGGTCCTATAAGTTTAACGGCTGGGTATGACCACGACTTGGGCGGTGGTGTCACATAGAGTTTCAAGTTGGTTTAAGACGATGGCACGGTCCTACTGTTTTAAGGCACGGGCCACGGTTGATTCATTGAGTTTGGAAAAATGTCTAAATAGTTGTTCTTGAGTGGAGTGAAATGATAGGGCAAGAAAGAAAGAAGAATGCTCACGACTGGGTCGTTGAGGCAAGAAAGAAGAATGCTCGCAACTACGGGTCGTCGAGGCAAGATCTCAGATGTGAGAAGTATTGAATTTAGCCCTGAAAGAGATGGTAACACTGGAGGTACAATGACTGTGTGAGACGTCAGTTTGAGTCGAGTCTTGCATGGTCATGGACAACTTGTCGACACGGTAGAGTTTCTCCGTACGGCAACCTGTGGCGCCACGGGACCGTTGCGGGCAATAAGGGAAACAAATAAATAGCTGCGCCTAGGGCAAAGTATTCGATGGACGCAGATTAGGGCTAGCTACCCAAACCGGTCCATCCTATACTCAGCTAAAAAGGAGTCCACCATGGCTCTGGGAGTCAGTGACCAAATTATATAGATGAGTCGACATGGCGACAAATCCGCGTGAGTGCCTTTGGATTGAGTTGAGTTGTTGAATGTGTATACAATTAGATTACAAATGTTTGGACTTAAGAATGGCTACAACATAGGCAACGTGCTTCGGCACGAGATGTGGCGTCGAGCCTTGAGTTGTCGGCATATAAGTTGCATAAGTTGGTTGAGTTGTTTGAGTTTAAGTCGGAAAACCGCCGCAAGGCAAAGTTGGTTGAGTGACACTAAGATTCACAAGTCTTGATTGGGTTGGTTGGTGATCAAAGTAGCACGGGCCGCAAGGCGGCAATGTGGTTTAGTCTTACTGAAATGCGAAGCACGGCCTCAATATGGGCTTTGTAAGCACGGTCATATGGAAAAGGAGTCTATCGTGTAGTTGCGTCTCTGATTTTGACCGAAAGACAAGCACGACTTAATAGGTTAACGTTGATTGAGTCGACATTGTTGTTGCAAGCACGGGATGGTCTAGAGACACAAAATAGGCAAGGCGTCGGTCATAAAACTGATCCTAAGGCAAGACTAGAAAGACAATTGATAAGAAGGGACTATGTTGCACAAAGTAAAATAACGTGTCGGGTTTGTATGGGTGGGCGAGGAGCTCATTCCACCAGTACAGTTGAGTACTGACACCCACATAGTTTACATGTGCAGGCACAGGTAGAAGCTCGTGGCGCGGAGCTCGCTTGGATGCGTCGAGACATGGAGTTCCTTGGCGATTCGAAGCGTGCGGCCGCATGGATTAAAGACTTATACGGGACATAATGTATGGACGTCGCCTTTCGAAGCTTCCGCTGGATCAAGACTTGTAATTGAGAGATGGGAGAGAGCTGAGTGAACTTGTAAAATGTGAGAAGAGTGAGCTTGAGTGATTGTAATATTGGCCTTGCGCCCCCAATGTAACCGTTGTTTCAGTATCAATAAAGAGCTTCTTTGAATAACTTGTATTTGTTCTTAATTTCCGCTGCTATTATTCAATGTCTCTGCTTGGGACTTCTGTGCGACGACCCCGTCGCAGCCGCTGAAATCGGCCGTTATGGAACCCGCCTTGCACGAGCGCAATCTAGGCTCGTGCGGCATCACGCCTTAGCGAGGACGATCGCTCCTACGGGAGCGGGGCGTGACATTTGCCTGCAGTCCAAAGTGAAGACAGGACTGTAGACAAGCCCTGCAGTCCTCCTTCGACTGTTGTGTTCTGCCTTGAAGACATCGCCGACCCTTCGATCTTCCACCGCCTCGAAGTGATCCCAGAGTATGGCCCCGCCGAAGAGGAGTCTGTAGCTTGTCGTTTGAACGCCGGTCAAGGTGAGGTTCTTCCCTTCGTCTTCTTTTCTTGTCCTTCTTACTGTTTCTTGCTTGGGGTTTTCTGGAGAGTGGAATGGGGTGTTCAGTTGAGAGGGACTTGAGAATGAGTAAGTGCTGAAGAGAAATCACTTGGGGTTAGGTTCGGATAGAGGAAGGGTGGAGAGATCAGAAGTTAGGGTTGGGTGTTGAACTATGTTGAGGAAGACAAAGTGAGGAGAGAGAGGAATCCATGCTTCGGAAACCGAGGCAGAGGGGGCTGTTGGCGGAGGGAGGGAGGTGGAGGGGCGCGGCGGGGAAAGGGATCATGGTTGTCCTTTTTTTTGTTTTTGTTTTTTCTTTTCTTTTGTTCCTCTTGGTGGCCCTTAGTAAATTAACTTTACATTAGGTTACTCTTAGTAAAAATTTGAGAGAGTCATGGTTGCCCTTAGTAGGATGGTTGCCCTTAGTAAAAAGGGGTGGCCTTTAACATTTGCCTTTTTTTTTTTCAAGATTTTGGATGGTCCAAAAGTCCAGGATCCAACAAGAAACGATTGGGTCCAAAAGTTCGGGTCGGGTTTCTATTGCCTTATCCGCAAAGCCATATAGAAAAAAAAACTTCGGGTCCACTTTCTCTCTCCTCCAACAATTTCTCGACGCCACCCTCCACTCTCTTTCTCTAGGTACGATTCTTACTGAAACCCTAACTAATTTTTCTCTAGAATATACGATTTCCCCCCAATTTCATGTTTAGAGTTTCTCAATTTCTCGATTTGGAGTAGAATATTGCTAGGGTTTTGTTGGATCGAGCTCACCAGCGTCTTCCTTGCTGTTCTTCTTGAAATATATATGCAAAACTTGTTTTTTTCGTTCAATCGTAGACGTACTCGCTTCAAATAGAGTTATTTCAATTAAAATCATATCTTTTGTGAAATTGCAGAGAATTACACTCCAATTTGGGGGATAAAAGTGCCGATTTTGACCTACATATGTTGTTATGACACTAAAGATAGTTTTTGCTTTTTTTTGGGTTGAATTGTGTGTGTAACAGATCAAGGTGGTCATATATATATATATATATATATATATATATATATATATATTTGGAGCAATGGGTAATTGTGGCGAACTCGTCTCCATTGGGACTCGAACTCCGACCACTTGGGCCGCATGCATCTCTCTTAACCACTAGGCTAGAGGTCATTTGCATATATATAATATATATATATATATATATATATATATATTTGAGACGAGGTGGTTATACATTCATCTATTAATAGAAGAATACATGTATTTTGGCGTGTTCTGGTTTCTAAAGTATTTGTTGTGTCATTCCGTTTCGATGCAACACAGACACACACACACCCCAAATACTTTATTGTCTTTGCTTCCAGAGGGGAATATGAATTTTGAAAAAAACAGTCTATGCTCAATAAAACATAATCAATGGATGGGTGGCACTTCCTGTATTGGAAATGTTCTGTTGTTTCTCTGTTGTACAATAGGTAGTTAAATTTGACCAAAAATGGAGCTTTATGAGTTATTTATTTGAAGAGATCGAAAGTTGGAGGTACTTTTTATGTAATTTAGTTCTGTTGTAGAGACCCCCTATTGGGGTTTATCTGAGTTTTGCTATAACTTCATGTTGGCATTTGTAAGGCTCAACCCATCTTGTATTAATAGGTTATCTTTTGTCAATTTGGCATATTTTGCTAAGCTAGCCGAATAAGTTTCTTCCCTTGGTAGGGACAACGAGACACTTAACATCTTGGTTTTCTAGACAACATTGGCCGTTGGCGATGTTGGGCTTCCTTGGTTGAGGTTGCTAGCCCCAACATTTCATACTAGGTTTTGAGTAGAACAAGTTTGAAGTTTGTATTATTTATATGTTAATATATCTATTAGTATTTTGTTTGCATAATCTAGTCCGAAGTATGACTATAAGAAGTGTCACAAAAGGATTGGGTCATGACATTATTGCTCGAAGTGATCTACTTGAGTTAGATTGGAGCCTACATTAATGAGCTTAATGTATTGAATCTCATTCGTTCATTCAGTTGTATCTTAGATAGTATATGTATGTAATTTAATCAATTGAGGATATATGTTGATGCACAAGCAGGTGCTCAGATTTAAACCCTAGATCTATCCTTGAAATAGCTTGGAAGATCTCCAACTCTTACACGTTATCCCTGTTTTAGTTTAGATCCATTGTTTATTTTGCATTCACTTGGTTATGGTTCTAGACTTTACACAATTTGACATCCTTTCATTTCTAAGTAGTCTCTGGTTCACTTTATTGAAGATTCGTTAGAAAATTGGAGATAGATTTCATATATTCTCATTCTTACCCAATTCTTTCTAGGTGAAGGTCAACATTGTGTGCAAGTCTCCATCAGTTGTTTGATGTACCAGAAACTAGTCATCTGCTGCCTAGAATTGTGCGCAAAAAAATGAACTTTTAGCCAGAGATTTACGTCTTAGAGTAGCCATTAGGTTAGGCGATTGGGCAGCCAACTAGTATCATCCAAATTTAGATTTGAATACATAGTGGTTGTAACAACTAGTTTAACTAATAGGTTTATACTGTATGTTGCTTTAAGGACCTCAACTTCCATATTTTGCCTAAAGAAGAGGGAACCATCTTTTGAAACATTGAGGGTGGATATTGATTACTTGGGAATTGGAATCCAAATCGAAGGTGCTTTCACCTACAAATTTTCACTTGAAAGAGTGATTATTTGAGCTACAATGGGTCTACATCTTCAAAAGAAGATTGCCTCTCTTTACAAGAGGTTCCCAATGTAGGAGTTGTAGTTGTAAGAACTCACAAAACTTGGGGATCGTTACCTTTTCGTAGATTTGACAGCTTGTCTCATCTACTGTTAATAGCTTAGGATATGATATGTATCTTATATTTCGATATGATACGGATGAGAAACAATTTTTATCTATTAGGAAAAATATTTACCAATATACTTAGGAGTGCTCTAGAATGTGGATGCCTGGGACGAGGTCCCGTAGGCGCTTAGTTTTGTCTGATTAATCAGCCCACTAACTGCACTCTTCTTTCATTTTTGGAGAGAAGATTAACCCTCTTTACAAGAGTTCCCAGTGCAGGAGGGTTCTAGTTGTAAGAACTTACAAACCTTGGGATTGCTCCTTTTTGTTAGATTTTAGAGCTTGTCTCCTCTATTGTTAATATTATAAGATACATGATATTTATCTTATAATCGTACAGTACGGACGAGAAAGGATTTGTATCAATTAGAGGAAAATTTCTACCAATATACAATTTAGCAGTGTTCTAGAGTGCGGATGCCTAGACGAATATGTTGCTCAGACACAAGAAAATGGTGTCTCTATCCTTATCATGTCCGTATTTGTGCAACATATTACATAGGTGACTACTTATTTGACCTATATGAAAATGTCTTTACCGTGTGTCATTATCAGTATCTTTGTCTGTATTCATGCAACTTACCTGGATATGCTGGATGCCCAGGGCCCCTGCCCTCTTAGTTTTGGCTGATTAAGCGGAAGTGCACCCTTCTTTCATTCTTTAGTTGACC